>BMAU01019144.1:0-258484 GCA_019973935.1 Trichonephila clavipes | reverse complement strand
AAAATCCGCGCGGGGTATATCACTCACCGGTGTATATGTGTAACGCGAACCCATACTTTCCTTTTTTTATTTTTAAAGTATTTTCGTCTTCTAAAACGCACCCCCTTTTTTACGAAGAAACCTACAATGTCCGTTAGCAATGCTATTATGTTTTGAAGCCATTTATTCGAGGTATATTATCCCAGGATTATGAAGGAACAGTATATTTCTAGAAAAACAACCCTTTAAATTCACGAGGAATGGCATTTCTTTTGAATAAACAGTATTCTTATCTTTGTAGAAGTCTTAAGTTTTTTTAAGCACATCTCTTTTTTTTTTTTTGAAAGCTATCATTTGATACCCGGCGTATAACGAGCACTCTTAAATTTCGATCTTATTTTTTGTGTTAAAAGTGCTTGTTATACACCGGATTTTACGGTAACTCTTTTTACTCACATGCAATCTTTTTACTGAAATAATGGACTAATTTCATGTGACGCCAGGGTCATATGATAACTGCAGTCACGTGTTTCCAGCCAATCAGTTCATAAGCCCATATGACGTCCTAATCACGTGATAAATCCGATCACATGTTTCCAGGCAATCAGTCCATGCTCTTCTCTGTTGCCAACTTTTGCTTTCCACAGAAACTTTCTTTTAAAAAATACATATCTATTAACAATAATAACGCTCATAGATATAAGCAAAATGCACTTAATTTAAAAATACTCTAATAATATGTATAAGAGGTCTGAAAAGTTTTTTTTTTTTTTTAAGGAAAAGTTTGCATATGTATTTTTTATTGAATCAATATTATAACATTTGTAAATAATAGTACATGTGAAAAATGTCTGTTTTTTTAAGTGTTTCGTACTTTTTTTTAATATCTGAAAATGAAAACCGCACGTGTCCGGAAATAAATGAAACCCATTGTTAGTGAATCGACAATTTACAACATTTTTCTTAAACGTCGTTATCTGTGATGTGCGTATCACTTGCTGCGGTGTGTAAATCTTTATTTTGAATTGTAACCTAGATCTGTCAAAAATCCAATTATTTTATTATGGCTGCAAGTAAAAGATTTTCCAATTGATAAAGCATCTCTTATGAAAGAAAAGTTTTGAAAATTGTGAAATATCGTAATACTCTAATTAGCACTTTAAAAATGCTGGTTAATACTTCAATTTTTATTACAAGTTTTCCGCTTTTTCAATAAAACTTAATCTCTGAATTATCAGTTTACTATTATAAGATGATCTTTTTATTGAACTGTCTCAGTTAATCTTAATGTTTTTAAAACTTAGAGAGCTATTAGATATACATTTAAACAATTTAAAAATATTTATCGCAGGCAATGTAATGTAAACTGCATGATAACAAAATAAATAAAATTGAATATTAAAAAAAGATAGATGAAGGAAATTTATTGTGTGTGTGTGTGAAAATACTTAGTTACTGTTTTATTCCATGTCTTCCATTCTGACTTAAATTTTCTGCATTTTCTTGGGGGAAGTCAGACCAATAAAACGACACTACACGGATTTGTACAGTATTACACTTTTATGTAATAAGTTTTCCTTTAAAAATATCGAAATAAAATATAAATCAATATTTCATTATTTTGAGTCATTTGTATAAATGTAATGTCTTTGTTATAAAAACATTATAGAAATGAAATGAATAAATAAATGCCTCTCACAATAGAATTTTATGAGGTAGCCATTTTCAATCTTTGATCTTCAAATTATTTCATAGATTAATTTATTTCTGGATTTACTGAAAATGAGAAACAATTTTAGTATTATAAGAAATCGACATATTACTTTGCATTTTTAAAAAAAAACATTTAAGGTATCCGACTACCTGCGACAACTATTTTTAAAAAAAAATGGATATGGGATTTTTTGTGGTTTTTAGTATAATTAGTACATTTTAAGAAAAAAAAATGAAATTATTATTAAGAAGAGAAAAAGAAATTATTATTATTAAAATGGGTAAAAATTTACAAAAATGCGTAATCGGGGCCCATTCTGTACAAAAAGTTTATGAACAAATTCTCAATTTTTCAGTTTTGATGTGTTACTTGGCTATTCATTTTTGAAATGACCTTCAAGACAAGAGATATTTTAATTTTTACAATACCTAGAGCACTTTATCCTTGTTATTACAAGAAATTGCTTAAAAAAACAGTGATTATATTCACATAAAAAGGACTGTAAATTTTGTAGTAGAAAATTAATTGATAAATCTGAAGGTTAAAGCACTTCAACTATTACACAGAATATACACAAAAAATTTCGGTTTATTATTTTCAAAACTTTTTGAGCATTTTCTGAATAAATATATTTCGAATAAAACGCATTTTAAAGTTTGGCATTTTGCTTGAAGTTGTGGCATATGCTTTTACTAAAACACTTGTAGTTTTTGTTCTAGAGAATGAAAAATAAAAAACGTGGTATTTTTATAAAGCTAATAAAATGACGTATAAAGTAAAAACATTAACAAAAAATTGTCAATTTTAGACAAAATTCATTATTTTAGAGCATTCTTTCAAATCTTCGTATGTGTTTTACATAAATTTTTCCAAAAATTTCAAACTGTTTCGAGATAGAATTTTTCGTCCAAGTTAGAAAATTAAAAAATTTTGTACATTTATATAGAAAAAATTAAATACGATTACTAGAGCTAACCATTATATTTCTTGAACAAATTTTTAAATTTTGTTGTGCTGAATTTTTCTACAATTCTATGAACAATAGTTGTAGAATTCGCACGATCATAGTTCTAATTTGAAGTTTTTTTGAGCCAATAAATTCTAATCTAGTAATAATGATAAAATCAAAGCATT
Source organism: Trichonephila clavipes (assembly GCA_019973935.1). NCBI lineage: Eukaryota > Metazoa > Arthropoda > Arachnida > Araneae > Nephilidae > Trichonephila > Trichonephila clavipes. Next base: position 255,657 of record BMAU01019144.1, on the reverse strand, counting down.
TATTAAATTAGTTCCTAGGACAATTAAAATTTTAGTATCTATTCATCATGGCTATCGAGTAAAAAATTGCATAACGCATATCGCGCGACTCTGTTCTGTTAAAACAAACAAACGAACTGAAATAGAAGTTGATGTAAATTTATTCCAAATATTGAGTGGTACGCGTTGCAATATTACTGAAAACGATTGTCTTTTTGCTCTGTGATTGGTTTAGCTAATGGTGAGTCTTCTTTCTGTCAATAAAGCTTCTGCTAAATGGAACTGTCAATTATATATACCACCTGTTATCTTAGAATTTCTGTGAATCACTCGCCATTACAAACAACTAAAAACAAGTTTTTTTTGAGTAACATCAGTGCCTTTTATGCAAATTTTATTCCATGTTGAGTTGTATGTTTGTTATATTGAGTCACCACTTAAGGTTTTAGTTTTTATTGAGTCATCGTAAATAATTTTTTTATTCATGTTGCGAAAGGAAAGGATGGTTTTATTCGTTTATTTCGTGTTCAATTTTCAAAAAGAAGGAAATATATATACATATTTTTAAAATTTAATAACCTTTAAAAAGTTTTTTTAAAAAACTTTATAAAAGTTTGCTATTTTCTAAAAAAATAGTCATCATGGTTATTGACGTGTTTTCTCACATTAAAGTAATAATTAATCCTAATAATTTTCTCAAACATCAGTTGTTACGTTTGATAATTTAGAACACATGATAAATAATTTATTTCTATTGTATTTATCACCAAATATAATAAAAATAGAATGACAAGGAAAAAAAATTCATGGTAAAAAATCTATTTTTATCTTATAAATATTTGTGTCATTTTGCAGTATTATACCATATTTAAAATCTAACACTGAAAATGCAAACACTCGTTAGAAAATTTTACGCTATAACATTTACGCAATAATATTATTTTGGAATTAGAAAATATACATTAAAAACGCATTTAGAGAAATATTAATGATGTCTCTCATTAACTAATTAATTTCACGTAAAAATATTTTTAAAGATAAGAAGTCATAAATAGTTAATAACAGGTTACTATTGTATAATTTAAATTTGAATATTTTTACTATAACATGCTTCTAAAATTAAATATATGGAATTTTTTTTCCATTTTAAACTCGAGTATTTCATCTATTAGAATGTAATAAAATTCATCTGAAAGAGCAAAACAATAAATATTTCAATAAAATTAAATACATTCCTTCTTTTTTAAAAATATATAAAGATTTAAAGGTTTGAAAACATACAAAAGGAAAATTTAAAGTAAGAACATTTAAAAAATTAGAGAATTAGTAATTTTACAGAAACCTTCATCATTTTTTTCTCTCTTTCAGGAGTCTTTTATTGCATTCCTATAGTCTAGATTTAAAAGTGAAGGGGGAAAAATCTAACATTGGTTAGCAATAACACGAAATTCGATTGGATAAACTTTACACTTATTTCAAAATGGTTGCTAGAAAAGAGCTGGGGTGGAATTGTTGCTGAACTTTTCTAAGAATATTAAGTAGTATAACTTGTAGAACACAACCACACACAATACAAAAAATACTGGTAACTTGAATTGAGTTTGTAAAAATCGAATATTTTGTCCGAATTCAATAATATTCATTAGAGCATTACGCTTACAAAATATTAACTTATGTTTATGCGTTGTTTGAATTCTAATTTTGTTTAATATGCATAAAACAATGCTTAAAAACAAACAGGATTATTAAAACAGAACAATAATAAAACTTTCGATCTGTAAGCATCAGAAATTCGCACATGTATATAAAATGTTATGATCTACGATATATGTGGTACAATCAATGGGAAAAAATATAAATTAATATTTTTAGCGCACAAATTCAAACATATTCCGTAATTATTTTGCACTAGCTGGTGTACCCGTTCTTCGCACGGGTAAATTGAAAAATTAAACAAGGATTGAAGGATGAAAAGTTTTTAATGAGTTAATTTTACGTGAATTGCGAATTAAACAAAAAAAAAGAAGCTTTTTGCATATCTCAGCTGAACATAAAAAAAACGTATTAGTTAAATTTTAAGTCTGTAGATCTAATAGCTAATAAAAGGGATTTTTATTTTTTTATAACTCCCCGTAACTCTCTTGTGGGTCAATTTTTCAAAACACCTTCCTAAGCTGATCTCTGCTCAGCAGAAGTAACACATTGTTATAAATTTTGTGTAATGAACGCTTAAAATAGTGTACATAATTTATATCTGGAAGTGTAATATGTTAATATAACTTTCTGTTGTATTTATTTTATGTTAAAATCTTGCCACCACCTCTCCCTTCGAAATATAGTTTTATTATGAAATAAAAATAAATAGTGATTACACTGATCAAAGAAATAAATTAAAAGCGAGTGCGCACTGAAAAGTAAACAGGGAAAGTTTTGCTTCACACAAAAAAAGATAGATATATGCTTTCACGGGCTTTTTTGCAGATGAAAGATTTTTTTCCTCTCTTGACAATTATCTTTATATTTTGGAAACTTCACACATCTTTATAAATTATAGTCTATGTGTTATTCTGATGTATAAGCTATATTACTGTAAAGTTTAATTAAAATCCATTCTGTTGTTTTTCCGTGAAAGAATAACAAAGATCTCTCTCTCTCTCTCTCTCCATACAAACTTTCGCGTTTATAATATTAGTAAGGATGACGTGTTGTGAAATAATGTCGCCAATGATATAAAATTTCTTTCTGATTAATATTAATTTTTTCCCACTTGGCACTCATTTTATACTCACTACGTTCTTATTCTAGGTCTCTACGCCGAAAACCATGGTTTTGTTGGCAATCGCTTTTACGACAATGCCACCGACAGCTTTTTCGAAATGATTCCGGCAGCTGGTGCTGCAGATCCTCACTGGTGGAACGATGCCGAGCCCATATGGATTACTGCAGAAAAAAATAACAAAAAATCTGCACTTTACTGGTGGGCTGGATGCGAAGTTGAAATAAAAGGCGCCCACCCTACGATATGCGAGAGGCAATATTATGATGGACCTCCCATCAAAGAAGTGACTACTGATTTCCAGGAAAGAATAGATGATTTTATCGAAATGTTCAAGTATTCCAAGAGATTTAAAGATGATAGATTATCTCTAGTTCTCATGTATTATAGCTCTGTGGATTTTAATGGTAAGAGAGTGTATAATCAATTTTTAAACACATATAGTTATTGATCATGTAAAGAAATATGGAGAAAGTAGATATACAGCACTATTGATCAAGAGTTGCAATTTAGTTTTGATTTTTCGTCTGCTACTGTTTGTTCGCAATGTAATTCAAAATTTAATTCGTTTTTATATCGTTTGGCTTATATATAACTGAACTTTCAAACAGAATCAATGAATAAAATTCACGAGGCTTGATCAATAGCTCTGTATCGGCTTTCTCAACATTTTCTCTCAAAAAAAAAAAAAATCCAAGCAATTTATTTTTTTTAATTTGATGAAAAAGGAGAAATTAAAGCAAAATACTACTTCTACTTAATGGAATAAATAAGTTGTGCTTGTTATGTTCAGTCGAAACTGGGTATAAATAAAATGTAGAAACGATAAAATAGAACACTAACTTAAATAATTCTAAACGGAATATAATTCTTTTGAATTCCTCTCACGTGTTCAGTGTTACTTATGTTTTTAAAACTTTGTGTCATTCAGTATGTAATACTTTTGATGAAAATTGCTGTAATAAATATATTTTTTCTCAGTTATAAAGACTTAAGTACATGTTTTCTAATTTTTAGAATCTTAACTACTTTCTTTTTTGCAGTCGTTCTTTTATCTGTGTTTCGTGGATTCGTCAATTTTAGGAACGTAAAAACCGTGTTTTAGTGGAATTCACTTTTTCTCTGTTATTTTTTTTATTTCTGTTTAACTAATCTAGCAAAATTATTTAATTATATTTTCTGTTTTTTGTTATTATTTATATCAATTAATCTATCCTCAATATGAAATCCATTTTTTGGGATTCATTATTAGGGAATTTAAGTAACAATGGACTTGTTTTAGTATTAAATTGTGTATTTTTCATTTTAGCGGTCTATCAGTAGCTAATTTATTAATGACTAGTTATTTCATAGTATTGTCTCGACTCTCGAAGGTCGTGGCTATTAGAGGGTTTGGAGAAGAAGCAGACATGATCTTAAAAATAGCTACTTTTTCTAATAACACTTTATGAAAATATACAACTTTATAACTTTACTCTGGAGCAATCTGAAATCCAAACACTTAATCCGACATATAAAATTATTGAAAATCACTTAGCTTCAGTCGGAGCTCCTTGTGATGATCCTTCTCGAACCCCGATAGCTTGGTCAGCTCCAATGATATTTACTTCCACAGCTCCTGGTGGATTCTGCGACGAATGTTAATTTCAGGACGCATGACCTCTGTCGCAATTCACATTTTCTTCTTATATTTAACAATTAACAATCAACGATTGACCATTAATATTACATACCCATCGTCAGGATTTAAATAGTAGTTACATTTGCATAAAATAAAGTCATCTCCACGGAAAGCGGTTTTTAAAATAAAATCGCAGTTAAAGAATAGCTTCCGCTAGAGGATTAGTAGAATAAGCACGAATAGTACCCGTAACAGTATAACTCACTCTCTGCGTAGTTATTTGATCCAAGTAGGTTCAAAAATTGATTATGGTTTTATTACGTATTTCAAATCTACATATTAAATCTACATTTTAGAGTAAAAATATACAAAAATGTTTTGTAAAGAAGTTTTTATAATAAAATATAGAATTAGATCATCAAAATATGATCACAAAACATAAATGAAAACATAAACAAGAGCAACACGGGTTGCACAGCTATAAATAGTCGGAAAAATGCATGCCCGTGGAAATCGCGAGAAGCGCAGTGAGAGGGATAATTGAGTAAAGTGCGAAATTATTAATCAATTACACTCCACACACAGCTTGTGACGGGGCTGTACCGCGTTTTCATACTAATCCTCTTGGGGAATTTTTGGGGGTCAGAATTGAGTTATTTCAATCCAATCCTCTCAAGAAGAAACCGCTATATGCAGATTAGTTAATAGATATATATTGGAGCTTTAGTATTCGCGTGGTAGAATAAGAGAAGGAGAAAGGAAGCTGAGATGCTAGACGCGGTGAGATGTTGGTAAGATATTAAATATAGAAGCGTAATTATAGAACGGGCTTTAGCGTGTTAAGGAATCTAAGGCAGATAAAGATTCTTAGGATAACTTCTAATAAAGATAAGTGGCTAGGATTCCATGAGCTATTTACTTAAAATTTAGAAATACGTTCTATCACTCCTGATTGCATCCCTATAGTAAGACTTGTGTTGTTTGGATCAATATATTGGAATAATAATAAATTAGTTTGATTATGGCTAACTTGATTAATCAATCATTTTCTCCTACAAATCTAGGTCGCGTAGATGAAGAGATGGTACCCCCGGGCCGGGGGGTATCACAAGCTTGGTCAATTATTTTTTGAAATACCTAGGTATTCAAAGAAATAATTGAATTATACACTTAAAGTTAACATACGCAATAAAATATTAATTTTTATACTTGTCATTTTGACTTCTAGTTGATTCCTCATGTTTTCATTGGCTATGTAAAATTTCTCTGTATTTTTTTTTGTACTTAATTTAGGTCATTACAATGGGCCCAAATCTTCTGATGTAAAAAAGGCTCTTCAAGATGTGGATGAAATACTGTACAAGATGCAACAGAAAATAAGGGAGGCCCATCTTCAATATGACGTAAGAATATTAAATAGAAAAGAAACTACTATTTAACACAACTTTGGGATACATTTTTTTTTTGATTTTTAAACTAAATGTCAATTATTTTTTTACGCAACCAGACAAAATGGAGAAGTCTTGAACTTCAAACACATTTGCTCTTATATCTTTTGATAATCTTCCTCAAGGTCAAAAGGTATATTATTATTTGAAAAAATATTATTTCATTAATTTATCTTATTCAAGCTCAGTGGTAGAGGGGTAGCGTATCGGGCTTCCATGCCACAGGTCTGGGGTTTAAGCCCCGGGCTGGGTGAGGTTGACTCAGCCTTTCATCCCTTCAGTGGGTCGATAAATGAGTATCAAATTTTTGCATAGGAACTGAATTTTGGGGGTTTCACGTCAGACTGACCACCTGCTCACGTACCTTAGCGCCCAAGGTTACGAAAACTAAGACGGGCGTAGTAGGCTTTGGCCTTCTATAGACTGTTGCGCCAGTGAGTTCAGTTCAGTTCAATTATACATCGCACTTCTTTACTCAACTATTGAGACCTTTCAAAATGGGTCAGTTGAAAAAAAAAGTTTTGTATGAAGCTTTTAAAGTACCAGGAAGAATAAAAGAATTATTTCTGTATTTTTGGTTAGAATTGTGTTGAGCACTGGTAGCACGTGATCACGAGAAGATTTTTAAAGAAATGATGTGAAGGAATACTATAGGAGTGGAAAGGCCCATTGACACCAGCTAAGGGGAATGGGTAGTTTCCCCTCCCCCTTGGAATGTGGAATGGCAAGTGGCAGGGATTCGGTCTTTGGGTACGACGGAGTGAAGTCATGTCCGAACGTTGCTAACTGTACACAATAATTGTTTTCCTTAAATGTTTTTTTTTAATAAACCTTAATTTTAAAAATTAGATGCCAGGTTCTTAATTGTTTCCGTGCCCATTGATTAGAAACAAACTTTACTGGCGCAGCCGTTAATGATCGAGTCTTAGTGAAAAACCCCACAGGAAGAACGTTCCAGAAATTTCGAGTTTCCTGGATTCCCACGTGGAAATGAATCAGGTAAGAGTTTTTGCTTGCAACTCCCTGTAATGTAAGACGAGAGAAATTTATAAAATTATACTGTTAATATCCATTTATTAAGAGAGAATTTTGATTTTATTTTTTGTATACGTCAGTGTACGTTTTTTTTTTTTTTTTGCTCTGCATATCCATGCAGTTGTAACTTGTTGAACGACAGTTCAATTTTGAATTAATTATATACATCAGTATATATATTTTATTATTCTTGTTCCATATCAATGGAAAGTAAGTTTTAGAACATCCGTTCTATAAATTAAGGAAAGCTTCAAAAAATCATTAATTTCTCTCAGTATGTTATTTTAGTGCATATCCATGCAGTTATAAAATTTTGAACGCCAGTTCAAATTTCAGTTATTATATATCAGTATATTTTTTTATTATTTCTTGTTCAATTTTTGAACGCCAGTTCAATTGTGAATTATTATATACATCAGTATATATTTTATTATTATTGTTCCATATAAATGGAAAGTGTGTAGAACATCAGTTCTATAAATTAAGGAAAGATTGTATGTTGTTTCTTTATGATATTTATTTATTTTGTAATGTACAGTAATAAATTCACGTCAGTGAATAGCAATTGGGTTTGTTGAAAAATTAATGTTAAAGAATAATACGTATTTCATGTCAATGAAATTATTTTGTGCTTATGTACGCATAGTATTTTTCGATTAATGTGAAAAAAAAATATATATTATCAGTTAAATTGGAGAAAAACTACCGAATATACACTCTGTCGCAAAAAAATATATGCACCCAGAAGAAATTGAGCTACATTCACGAAATTTGGTATGCATGTAGTGTATATGAAAATAAACAAATGATTAAAAATTCAGAACAAAATATCATTTTATTAAGCGGTTACAGCTTGCAAAAGGTTAAATATCAGTAAGTAGTAAAGCCACCTCTGGCAGCTATACAAGCCGAAATTCGGCGTGGCATCGATTCAATTAGATCACTTATGACCCCCTGTGGAAGATCCTGCCATAGTCTTTGCATCTGCGCAGTTAATTCTCCTGTATCTTGGGACGGCTGCAGTTGCCTTCCCAGCGCGTCCCAGACATGCTCTATTAGCGAAAGATCTGGTGACCTGGCAGGCCATGGTAGGACGTCATATCCTTGAAGACATTGTTGGGAGAGTCGCGCAGTATGTGGACGAGCATTATCCTGTTGATAAATGGCACCTGGGTGACTTGATAGCATGGGTAGCACAATCGGCGTTAAAATATCGTCCACGTATCTGCGAGCTGTCAAAGTGCCTTGAAGGAACACTAAAGATGATCGTGTGTCCCAAGAAATTGCTCCCCACACTGTCACACCTTGTGAAATTGCTGTATGCCGCTCAACAATAAATGCCGGATCGGACCGCTGGCCGGTGCGCCTCCAGACACGTGTGCGGTGGTCATCAGCACTGAGACTGAATCGGGATTCATCACTGAAGATGACACGTCTCCAGTCTGTCACACTCCAAGTTGCCCGAGGTCGGCAAAAATCCAGTCGACACTGCCTATGATGTGGGGTCAGTGGTAAGCGTCTTAGCGGACGTCGGCTCCTCAAGCCAACTTCGGTCAGTCGTCTCCTTATGGTTTCTCTTGATGGCACTGGATGTCTGGAAGGAGGTAAGTGGCGTTGAATCGATGCTAGCGACGTTGTTGGTGCCGAAGTGGCCACTCTTCTGATTGCACGATCCTCGCGATCATTTGTGTTCCTGGGACGTCCTGACCCTCCGCGACGGTACACTCTACCTTCTGTGATCCACTGTTGCCAACACCGAGCAACTACCATATCGCTCCGACCGAGGGGGCGGCCGATACGTCTATTCGACCAACCTGCTTCTCTGAGGCCTATTATACGGCCCCTATCAAAGTCCGTCAGCTGCTCGTACTGCCGCCGGTTACGTCTTAGAGGCATCCTAAGTCTCAATATCGTCTATCAAAGTCATCAGATTCGTTTGGATAGCCGTACGGCGCTCGTACTCATGCTTTTAAACTCTCCCAGTTGCGCAACTAATATGCGCATAGCACACTTAGCCTTGTCTCATTGGCTTCGAAATTTTAATCATTTGCATATCTCTTACCAGACTACATTCTTGCCGAGTTTCGTGATTGTAGCTTGATTTCTTCTGGGTGCATATATTTTTTTGCGACAGAGTGTATTTTGTAGTGCTCTATTATTCCAGCCAGGAATAGATTAAGTGGTGCATGTCGGTTATATTTTAAGTGATTATATTGTGTATATCAGAAATAGGTTAGGAGATTATTGTGTGTCAATAATATTTTAAGTGATTATTGTGTGTCAGTAATATTTTAAGTGATTATTGTGTGTCAGCAATAATTTAAGTGATTATTGTGTGTCAGTAATATTTTAGGTGATTATTAAATATCGGCAATATATTAAGTGATTCGTGTGTATCAGTAATATTTCAAGTGATTCTTGTGTATTAGTAATATTTTAAGGGATTATTGTGTATAGGTAATATTTTAAGTGATTATTGTGTATCAATAATATTTTAAGTGATTATTGAATAATCAGTAATATATTAAGTTCTATTTATAGAGTATTAAGTACACTTTTTTTGGGATATTGTGAAACACATGACTATTTTGTTTTCTTCCCAGTTCATCGAGTATTGAGTTAGCATAGCGGACGTTGTTTGTAGGTGTTTTAATGAAGGATATATGTGTGGTACTTAATTTTTGAAATTCCTTTTTAGTGTTATTTTCGTCCTATTATTGGTTAGTTTGAGTATATTTTAAGAGAAAAAAATTTTCAAATGGCATTCTTGGGGAAAGCTAGAAAGCAAGATTTAGTTTTGTTGGCTGAGGAGTTAGGTCAAAAGGTATCAGATAAAATGACGATTATAGACTTAAAGAATATCATAATCGGTAGCAAAGATTACGAAGAGGAGTTCGTTAGAGCTCAGTTATCCGTTATTTTAGAGGAACGCGTTGAAAGGGAAACAGAGGAAAAAATCGCCAGGCAGTTGTGCTATGAATCAGAATTAAATGAACTGCGGTTACAGATCGAAAGTATTCGGTCGAATGTTAAGCGGACGAGTTGTGCAGAAGATCGTAAGAATACATCTTCAAATTACCGAATTAGTATCGGGAGGGCCGGGGAACATATGAGGGAAACATCTCCTGCTGTGTTGATGGCTGAAGCTACGATACCAGTTACTACTCCTATCAAAGAAGAAAATGGAATGGACGATTTAAGGGTTGTTTACGTCAAGGTCAAGGGTGAGCAAGAAATGGCGAATGCTGTCATGGACACAGGTGCCCAGATGCCCGTGGTAAGACCAGATGTTGTCGAAGGACAAAGCATTGATAATAGAGGGTCAGTTCAAGTAACGTCTGCATTTGGGGAGCATGAAATGGGTGAAGTAAAAGATTCCAACATGGAATTGAATGACCTGAGGCACGGTGTTGTGCCTGTCTCTAAAAATTTGGTTAACGACATGTTAATCTGTTCCTCTGATTTTGAAGGATTAACAGAAAACTCGCAAATGATTCGCAATCCTGCGAAACTTCGAGAACCTTCAAAGGAAGAAGGAATTATTAGTTCAACAGATTCAAAATCAGTTTGCAGCCAAGAAGTGATCACCAATCTACGTCCTGAGACTTACACACAGTCTTTATTGAATGTTCCAAACGGAGATTTGGTTGCAGTAAAAATTAATACATCGAATGTCCAAACAAATGGACACGGTATAAAAGAAAGCAAGAGAGAGGTTGCCTTTACTTGTGTATTTAAAAATAGAATCTTGTATAGTAATAGGCGGGGTCAGCCCCGTAAGGAATGTATTCCTAATTTTATTGACTCAACCCGGGTGCAATGTTGTCGTGATCTCATAACAGGTATTGTTAAATTGGAGTTGAAAGCAGGATTGGAAGTATTTAAGGTTCGCGTGAATGTTTTATGGACAATAACATGCATTTGTTGCTTTTTGTCGCTTTTGGGATTGAAAAGGATTTTTCTTGCTTTCATTTTACATAGAAATTGGAAGAAAAAGAGAAAGAGAATTTTTTTTAAATGTTTAAACCTGGTACAATAAAAGAATTAACGTTTGGCTGAAGGTTTAAGCATGTAAAAGTAATGAATTATTCAGGTTGCCTGCTCCTGTTAAATAGATAAGATTAATGCCAATGATTATATATGTACTTAACGTTTTTCAGTACCATAATTTCTGGAAACTTCTAAAGATTAAAACTTTGGCTTCTAAATATGCTTTGCTAGTACATGTTGTATAATTATTTTAGATTTTATGATATATTTTTGGTAACTTCTTTTTATATTTTAATATTTTTTTTGAGTATTATTTGTGTTAAAACTTGTACGGATATTAATTTTCTAGCATATTAATGTGATTTGTAAATCTATTTTTGGGAGTTGTGTTAGCAAAAGCTCTTTTACATGATACCTGAAAAAAAAATTTCTCTCGTTATCTTGTTTCTTGCCATGTATGTGTGCATGTGTTTTTTTTTATAGTTTCTTTTCAGCTTCATCGTCCTGGAATGACGGATGAGCTTTTTAAGGGGGTATAGGAGTGGGAAGGCCCATTGACACCAGCTAAGGGGAATGGGTAGTTTCCCCTCCCCCTTGGAATGTGGAATGGCAAGTGGCAGGGATTCGGTCTTTGGGTACGACGGAGTGAAGTCATGTCCGAACGTTGCTAACTGTACACAATAATTGTTTTCCTTAAATGTTTTTTTTAATAAACCTTAATTTTAAAAATTAGATGCCAGGTTCTTAATTGTTTCCGTGCCCATTGATTAGAATCAAACTTTACTAATACCTTTGAAATTCAACATATTATAAAAGGTAATACTTTTTCCGTACCTTTTTTTCATAATTTAAAACAAAGAGTTCATTGTTATTTACAAAAAATTACTAAAACACAAGAACGAAAAATGGAGAAAAGTTGTGTAAAAACTATTCTTTGTGCTTAAAATTTTCAAATATAATTTATTTGTTTTCCAACATTGAAAAATTGTGTGTGTGTGATATGAATGTAATTATTTCTTCAATATTCTAATTTAAACACATGACAGCGGGATCCTATTTCAACCCACATCTTTGGCAAAGAAAAACAAATTGTGCCAAATTGCTCCACAGCTTATATTTTTCTACACTGGACTTCTATCCAATACAAAGATAATAATTCGCCAAGTTGGCGACAAATAAAAGTGTGGGCTAAAATAAGATCCTATACATATTATTACTATAATTAAATTACCTACTACTGATTAAAAATTATTTATTGGTTGTTTGATATTTAGCGTTTATTGACTTTATAAATGTGGTTTTGAATTCGTTAAATATTGCCGGTATTTTCAGGTCAATATCATGGTTGTGTCAGATCACGGTATGACTGACACCAGAGCAAGCGTAGTTAGGCATATTGATCTGAAAAAATATGCACCAAGCATAAAACATCAAATGGACTATGGAGGATTCTCAGCAATAATTCCTCAACCTGGAATGTTAAACAAGGTAGTAACCTTAATATTCCTATATCTTATATATCTCATTAACTTTTCAATTATTTCCTATTAAAATTATGGAATATTCTAATTTTATTATATAAAAATGATTGTTATTATTTACATCATTGTATACATAAAGTTCAGGCAGCACAAAATTTTTACTTTATGGATAATTTTTAATGGGCAAAAGGAACATATTTTACAGAACTAATGCTCTTAATTCATCATGTAATTTTTAAACGAAAGTTTTTGTAAAAATCTAAAGCTGGCAACAGTGAGACGATAAAACTCATTGTGCCTGGAAACACGTGATTGTATTTATCATGATGTCATCACATGAATTTATGAATTGACTGGTTGGAAACACGTGATAGTATTTATCATGTGACTGTTACGTCATATGAATTTAGGCCATTTAATGTAAAAAAATAATAAATGTTTTTTGAAATTCTTTGATTCTAATCTTATGACTATATCATGAATTAATTTTTTTTTCGCTTTCTCAAAATCACGGTTCCGAACACAGTCGGTTAAGCGTTTTAATTTCAAAAGAAAGTTTAAAGTTTTTTTTTTCTCGTGATGTCGATGTTTATAGCCTAGAGTTCTATGTAATTGAAAACTTATTAGGCAATCTTAACAGGATGCATCATTTTCTTCATCTAAAAAAAGTTTTAAATAGCCCTTCCGGTCATTGCTATAATTTCCTTCAGTTTCACTTCTGAATCTCATTCAAAGTTACGAAAGCGTAAGGGTATAGTAATCATGAATACAATTTCTGTTCAGTGATTCATGAAAGCAATTTTGTTTGATAAAACAATATCATGTAGTCTACATCGTTCTAAGAATCTTTTAAATATTATAAATTGTTCTTGACAGTACAGTTTCATTTTCTTTCCAGACATTTAATTCAGATTATCTTGATTAATGTTGAATTGTCATTTCAAATTTTACCAAGCTTTCAGGAAAATTTTCTAAAAAAGAAGAAAAAAGGATACGGTACAATGAAGTATAGTGAGAGCATATTATATTTGCCTAGTATGCGGTCATTTATTTATTCTTCATGCTGAACTTTTTTAAAAAATCACGAAACTCTGAAGTATGGTTTCTTTTATTAAATATATTTTTTATTGTTTTCAAAGAGCGGTTGTGTTATGGAAACTGGCAAATGGTTTATCTTGCCTTTTATGAAATTAATATCTCATTGTTGAAATAAATTGTGCATTTCATGGTTTAAAGTACATAAAGAATATATTAGCTTATTCATTTGACGTTCGTGTTACAAAATATAATTGCGAAGTTAGACAAGTTTCAGTGAAGTTTGTGCCCCCCATAGAATATAAAATTATATTGTTCTTTTCCTACTGATTTCTTTTCATGAAATTTATTAAGACTTTTTATTTTAAAAGCATAGTTCTTATCTTAGAAAATAGGTCTTTTGTGAAAATTTTTAAGATAAAATAAAATGTGCCTTTTGACAAAAAATAATGTGAAGTATTAGGTTTAAAAAGATGTTCGAAAATTTTACATTGTTTTTCTCATGTTAATTTACATAAAAAAATGGAAAAATAATTAATTTAGAAAATAAATCATTCTTAGAAATTACATATAAAGCTAAATTAATTATTTTTTTGGTACCCGTTTACCCGAAAATTGGCGAACATTTTAAAGAGTTTGTGCCAAGATTTTGAAGAATTTACCCAGGTTATTGTATTTGAGCATGCACGAGAATTTTTTTTTCATTATTTGCTAATAATAATGCATCATTTGGCGACGGTTTTTGATTTGGCGAAAACGGTCGGCGGACTAACGCGTAAGTACCATAATTTTTAATGAAATCACAGAAACAAGTTTTTTTAATGAAATCTTATCAATTTAAAGGAAATAAAATAATGTAAATTCATTGTTTAAATTTTATTTTATGAAATCTTTTATAAAACTTATGTGATTTTAAACGCAATATAATTTGTATTTTAGTTGGTCCAAGAAATATCTGCCGATAAAATAGAAGGATTGAGAATATACAAGAAAGAAGACTTACCAGAAAAGTACCATTTAAAAGGTAGCTCGAAAACGGCGCCTCTAATTTTGATAGCCAAGAAAGGATATTATATTGACCGGGTGAGTTTCTTACACGTTAATTCTGTGTTTTGTAAGTACATTTCTTAACTAAATTAAGATCATTCGTTGAAATATGTGAAAGGAGAATTTTGGTTTTAAAACTGAAGATTCTTATTCAGATAAATATAATGAAGTACGGTGAAAATTTTAGATTTTCAAGTACTTATTTCAATAACAAGTAATATAATTTTTTTAACGTCAATTCCTGCTTTGTTAGAAAAACGTGCTGGCGCCATCTGTTGCAGCTAGCTATAGCTACGACAGAAATAACGCAGAATAAAGTTAAAAAATTAAAAAATAAGATTTAATTAAGGAAGTTATCGGTGTTACAGGTGACATGTTTTCTCAAACCTTGACTCAAATAAACTACGTTAAATTTAATTAAACCAGTTAAGTGGCTTGCGACTGTTGACCGTGATTAATAGTGATGGGAGGTCGCCGGTCCCCAAGATACAGTTGCAGTTTTTATATTTGCCCTGTTTACAGGAAACGGATTTTGGTGGAATGTGTTTTCTTACCCCACCTCTGAGGGTGAACTTTTAGCAAAGGGTGCTTACATTCTCACGCCTGCAAGGTTCATTACACCCATAAATAATTGGGGAGCGTCAGAGAATTTTCCCGCTCGAAAGCAAGACAACAAAAAGGCAACGACCTTTGCGCTGTATCTCTGCGCTGGTTCCAGACCAATGAGCGGTAATTAAGTGGAGAAGGCATATAGTCCGCTCTTGAATATAGCTGTAAAGCGGCACAAAACAAAAACGGGATGCACCCCGATTTCGACACACACTCACACTTGGACACAGAGAGACAAACTAATCAGATCCAGGCCTTGAACTAGACTCCGCGGGACTTCGAGCGGCGACCATGTCCCACTCCCTCCAACTCGACACCCTCTCAAAAGCTAAAAGTAGAATCTCAATTTAGTTATGCAGCATATTGTACATTTACTCAAATTTAATTATGTTAATTAAAATAAATTAATTGTTATTTTAAGAACCGGCCTTTTTAATTTAGAGTACTGTTTTATGTCTTTAGAGATTTAGTGTTTAATTTTAACTTAAGCCATGATGCGATTTATCTTACGAACCTGGGAAGATACGAAATTAGTATTTGGAAATAAGTAATTAAATAAGTTTAAATCAGCGTCGCATCAATAGCATGACTAAGTAAGATCACGTTTGGGAAAAAACCACTGCGAAACTGTGAAATTTGTGGTAACAGTACTTGATAATGTGATGAAAGATGCGAGTTTTTCAAATTTACCAAAATATGCTCGTCATCACTAAACCAAGTCATATGGAATTTTTCATTCACTTTTCCCAGTAGTAGTATAGTCCCCCTTCTTACCCCGTGCCAGCTTGATGTTGAGTTTCATGACCTCCTGAATTTTGTCACAGAAATTTTCGTAATTTTTCTGCCGAAACGATGTTTTGGCCGGAAAGCTCGTTTGCGGGTCAAGGAACACATTACTATCCCCCCCAATTGGATTGGTATTTTTATCATTGTAGACCTAGTACATTCCCCATGATTCAGTATCATTATTAGTGCGGCATCATACAGGCGATACCAATTGCCGCAAGTAATTTTGACGCCCAGTTCCCTCTACCCCATAGGGAGGCACCTGAGCTCTGATGATGCGAATTTGTTCTGGGAATTTAATTTTGTCGAGAGCACCCCAGCCAAACAGGCACTTAAGGGATTTTTTACATGCCCCATAATCATACGACATGACCGCTGTTGATTTTCTGCTTCATGAAAAACCAACGACTTGGATTGGAGTCGAACCCGCAATCTTAGGGGCAGAAAAGGCCAGCGGCAAACCAAGATATTACTATAAATAGTAGTAAATTGAATGAGTGACCTTGGCGACAAACTTGATCACTAGATGTCGCCATTTGCTGGCTAGGTGACATTTGGTGATATATCTCAAAACATCTAGAAAGACTTAGGATAATTATTTCTTGAGAAGGCCTCTGAAAATTCTAGAAGGCTCTAAAATGAGGCAGGGTAGCAACAGCAATAAGTATCACAGCTTGAGAATGTGAAACTGCGACAGCACGGATTAGTATTGCTGTTTGAATTTCTAATTCCTTCTGTAGTAGGTTTAAAGGACGTTAATTGATTCATGTTAGTTAAATCTGTTTTAATTATTACATAATTTTCAAGATAAATTGCCATTTACTCCGAAAGAACCACTGGGGTTTTTCTTTTTCGTATCGAAAGGCATTTAGAATTGAACCAATAAATATGGAATCCGTTTAAACGCTTTCTATTTATATACAACAGCATTTGTATATTTCAAATGTGCGTATATTTTAACTGCTTGGATTTTATCATTCATCAATCATTTAAAGAGGATAAATTTTAGCAAATATTTTTTTAAAAATTTACTCATTAAAGGTGTTACAAACACTTTTACGGATAATTAAATATGCTCAAGGATTTTATTTGTTGATCTCAAACTTTTGTAATCAGAGTTTACACACGACTAAATGTATTGTTTTTTTAAACTTTAATGATCCGTATCCTGGAAAGGTTTCAGTGAAATTTTAAAAATATGTACTGTGAGAAAGTTCTATGACGCAATTTTGTAATGACTTTCATATAATCATTCATATAAAATCGTTTCAAAGTGAAATTACACAACAATTATTGTGACTAATAGTACGATTTACTGAATTTTTGTGTAGTTTGTGTATTTTTGTAATCGTTAGATTCAGAGTTATTTAGATTAAGATTACTTAGACTTACTTACTAAAAATTACTTATGACAGATTACTTAATGACAAGTTTGCTTGATTTTTTTACTAGTTGGGAGATCCACAGAAAGTGTCAAATGGCGATAAATTTGTAGGTCATCATGGTTATGATCCAGAAGACGTAAAAGATATGAGAACAATATTTCTTGCAACTGGGCCAGGTAATAAATAAACTATAAATGTATCAGAATAATAATTTCCAAATTTAAATTTATTGGTATCCGAACACGTTTGGAGTACTTTTTGACAAAATAGCATATTTAAACATTATAAATGCTTTTTAGGACTCAATACCAATAAATAATGATGTTTAATTAACAATATTTAAAATAAATTGCGTAAATTTCACAAAAATCACAATTATAAGTGAAATTTTAGCAATATCTTTGTAAAACTTTAAAGCAATTAGAGAAAAAAGTAATAAACTTATACCGGGTGGGCAAAAAGTCCGTAAAAATTTTAAAAATTCATAAAATCCGGAGAAATGAACGGAAAAAAAAAACTGTTTGCAGGATCAGCATTAGTAAGTCACGGGATTTTTTTTAAGGTAGAAAAAAAAAATAATTCGAAAATCATCCGGTAGGTGGCGATGATGTACGCAAATCAAAGAAACAATGCGCAAATAATGAACAGAAAACTTTCACAACTTTATTACACCAGAATATGTTCCACATGACCACCACCACAGGGGAGAAGACATTCCAGACGAGTGACAAATCCAGCAACAGCAGAGTGCAACATGTCCGGATGTATGGAGGATACTTCTCTGCGGATCGCATCTTTCAGTTCCGACAGACTTGATGGACTGGATAGATACACGCGAGATTTCAAATATCCCCACAACCAGAAGTCCGCCGGTGTTAAATCTGGAGACCGAGGAGGCCATGGGTACCTGCAGCGCCTGCTAACGATTCTGTCATCCCCGAACATCTGTATCAGGAATGTCTTAACCGGGTTAGCAGTGTGACTGGTTGCTCCATCCTGCATGAACGTGACATTCGAAATCTGACCTCGTTGAATTAAACATGGCACGACAGTCTCCCGCAGAAGCGTTAGATAACGCTGAGCATTTACCGTTTCCGTTAACCATCCATTTACTGGGCACTGCGTTTCAAAGAAGGGTCCTATGATAAATGAACCCGTGAAACCACACCATGCTGTCCCTTTTGGGGAATGCAATGGCTTCTGTGTGTACTCACGTGGATTAGAGGTCGCCCAAATGCGACAGTTATGGTTGTTAACGTCACCATGAAGCGAGAAATGAGCTTCATCTGTCCAAAGATGTTAAAAACCCAGGTGGGATCCTGTTCCATTTTAGAGAAGGCCCACTTCGCAAATGCTTCCCTCTGTGCGGTATCTGCTGGCAAAAGTTCATGGCATGATTGCAATTTGTATGGGTACAGCTGGAGGATCCGACGAAGAATATTGTGGACAGATGATGGTGGTAAGCCCAATCGTCTGGCAGCTTCACGAGCACTGCTGGTCCCTGAAGCTGCTTCGGACGCAATCGTTTCCATTTCGACAGCAATGCAGGGTGCACGTGCTTCTTTCAAGCATGGTCGTCCGGCTCGTGCTCGATCCTCCAACTTTCCAGTTTCCTCAAAACGTTTAACAAGCTTTAAGAGACCTGCAGGTGTTAAAGGGCCTTTTCCACTCTTCACATTTTTCTGAACTCGAAATTTACCCAAGGCAATGGTCGCTGATTCCTCGTTCATGTAAAATAACTTCACCAACAAAGCGTTATCCGGCGCACTGAGCATCCTTGTTCACATTCACTGTTTGTAATGGTGAAATGAATGTGGATTCATTGAGAGCAAAGGTTTTTACAGTCGTCTAATTTGCATATTTCCACCACAGACGCTTGCAACAGCGCCACCTACCGGATAATTTTTGAATTATTTTTTTTTCTAGCTTAAAAAAATCCCGTGACAGTTTTTTTTTCGTTCATTTCTCCGGATTTTATGAATTTTTAAAGTTTTTACGGACTTTTTGCCCACCCGGTATTAGTAAAAGTATTACCAAAACAAATTAGATGCATTTATCTAGAGAATGTGCTAAAATTTTAATGTATTATTGAAATTTGAAAATTTTAGAGCTGATTGAGTAAACATTATAAGAAAAATCACATTCTTTATGATACCGTTATTTAAATAACAAGCCCTAACTCAAAAAGTATTCATAAAATAAGAAATATTTTAGTACATTCTCTAGAAAATAGCATAAATATCAGGTTGAAAAAGTTTTATAGAAATACATTTGTAATATTTTGAGTTATCAGACTCGCCATGATAGGTTTTGAACAATTTAAATGCCCACTTCTGGTAGATCAAAAACCCACTTCCGGTTTTTCGAACTTTATAAAATTGGTTGCATAGGTAGCGTAGAAACAAAACAAAGTATGTTTTGTAAAGTCAAAAGATAGCCCTATTAAATAAAATAAAAAACAAAAATATCTGTTATAACCGAATTTGGTTATTTTCAACGTGTTCGGGTACCTTAAATGCACACTCAACTCTTTTTTTTTTTTTTTTTGCACGGTCTTTTTTACACGATTTTGAAATGACACGGTGCACGAACTGAAGGATTTTTTTATACGAATTTTTTGTTTTAGCATGAATCTGAGAATTCTTACCCTATGGATGAGGACGATATAATGGAATTTTTATTTGTTTATGGTAATAAAAAAAGTGGATAGTGACGAAGTCGAAGGTGAAGTTCAGCTATTAACAGCTGATTTAATTCGCGAGGGCTTGAAATTTGCTACAAGTATGGAACAGCATTTTCTTACTCATAATTCAGACATACAGCTTGTTTAACGTATTTAAGTTACGTTTTAAATTAATTTTATGGCACCAAAAAACAAACTAAGTCGTCATTTATTTGAATAAAAAGCATTTTTATTCATAGAACAGCAAATTAAGAGCATTATTTATTTTTTTATCTTGTTGAGTAATTCATATACTACCTCGCCAAACGATTATGGTTTTACATTTAATCTTGCTGAGTAGTTCATATACTACTTCGCGCCAAACGATAATGGTTTATTTACATTTAATCTTGATGTAACAGCGTACATTAAAATTTCAACATAATTTTAAATTTTGTATAGCAGGACATCAAGAATTATGTAAGCAACTTGAGAAACCAAAAATACAGCCACTAATGACAGACTTTTTATAAGAACTACAACAACAATAACCAAAAAAGAAAAGAAAAAAAACTAAGGCCATTTTAAAGGGAGGAAATTCTTCATTTGAATATCTAACACATCTACTGATGATAGCATTTGTGATCCAGTTTGTAATAAACGCGCACGCTTGTTATCAAGTAGCGACGAATAGTTGTTAGAGTTAGTAACTTAATGGTTAATTTCAATTTGTATTTTTATATGTTGTATGTACTTATGAGACTCAATTTTCATTATACACTAATTAAATTTTTTTTTGTAATAAAAACGAATTAATTTTATTTCATAAATATATAACATGGATTTTATAATAACTTTTTTGCACGATTCCTTGGGAAAATGATTCGAGATTTTTCATTTTACACGATTTTTTAAAGTTGTGGAACATTTCCCCAAATTAACCATAAGTCACATGTATTTTTTACATGATTTTTTTTTGTACCGTTTTTTTAGGAACGCATCTACCGTGTGAAAAAAAAAAAGAGTTCGGTGTACTGTTAATTGAACGGACGCAAAACACATTGTAATTAAAAAGCACTTCCAAAAATTATGAGTGATACAAAGTTTTATTGTGATTATTATTTTACCTACAAATAAAATATCAATTTTTCAAAAATATTCAAATATGAAGGATTTTTTCTTATTAATGGAAAATCACTTTTGTTCTAAGTTTGAGTTATTTTTCAAAAAGGGAAGAAAAATAACATGAGAATAATCATTTAAAACATTTGAAGGAATAATATTTATGTCCCCTTTGTCTGTGGGAGTGAATGATATGGAACTATTATTTTTGCACTCAAAGACATTTTATTTTGATATTATTTCATGGAATAATTTATGTTAAGATTAAATTTTTTAAAACATTACAGAAGTATGCAATCTTTTATTTTTATGTTGCATAAAAAAGTTCGATGCCATAATAAAATTAAAAGAAAATTAAGGAAAACTTCATTTAGTACTTACGTGTTACATTGACAACCGATTCCTTGAATAAAAAGACGTCGCCAAATGCCACGATCTGCAGCCAATTGTTGAAAATTGTTCTTTGTCTGGTACAAACACGGTAATGGACTCAATTCATGACGGTCACATGATAAAAACAAACACGTGTTCTCCATTGAATCTAAACGGATATCAAACTCATTGTACTTATTGTTCTATTTGTAAAATTTTTTTATAATTGTGTAAAAATGTTTAAGTGTCATAAAAAATAAATTTCTTCAAAATATTTTAAAATTGAAAAATATCTTATATTTTTTGCATATACTTTTTTTAAAAAATGCATTTTGTCTACTTATGCGCATTATTGTTGTTGACAAATTTGTATTTTTTAAGAAAAAGTTTCTGAAAATATCAAAACTTGACAACAACGAAGCGCATGAGCTGGTTAGCTGGAAACACATGATTGCTTTTATCTTTTGGCTATGACGTCATACGAGTTTTTGAACGGATTGGCTAAAAACACGTGGTTATCATTATCATATGACTATGACGGCACATGAATTGAGCGCATACGATGAAAGCATTTGGCGACGTTTTTTGATTTGGTGGAAATGGTCCACAGTAGAATACGCAAATACCTTTAATTCTTTGCTCTAAGGAATTTTAGGAACCACCGCGTCTTAGAACTAACTGTGTGATGTGAGGTAATCAATAAGTAATATCGTAAAGATAGATGCAGATTTTTTTAAAATTTTTTTATAAATAAGTAAAATTGCATAGTATTGAATGATTGAGAGCCAACTAATGTGTTTGAATGAACTTGCATTTAAACGTATTAATTCATGAAAAATTAAAAATCCAAGCTTATTTTGTATAAAATTAGTGTTTTATTCAGGTAATGGCTCTACTTTAATAAATCATACGAAATGAAAATAAAATTAATGCCATCAAAATTAATCATAATAAAATTTGATGCTTTTCCGTTTCGTCGGTGCAGGCGATAAAGTTGCCAAAAATGATACAACCGGCAACTAACGGAATATTCCCGCTGCTAACCTTTTACCACCATATTTTCAAAACAAGACAGAGTCTTGGTCTTTTCTTATTAATAACGTCTTTTTCATAATATATAAAAAATGGATGAAAAACTAATGACAGCTAATATTTATCAATATTTTTATGGGTGCTTGCGTATTATCGCAACCTATTGGGAGCTTTATAAGAATGCGCCGTATTGCACATGATTGTCAATTCTGTACGCACTACACATGAGAAATTGGGGTTGCCAACTTGGCGAGTTATCTTGAACGTTGTCGATCGTTGTGTTGTTGACGCTCCCATTGGTCAGCAGTACTAGACCAGGTCCATGACATCGTACACTTTCAGAAAGTTCAACACCAGCAAAGGAACGTCTGCTAAGTCCTGCTTGGTGAGCCCTAGGCACTCGAGGATGTGAGCAGGCGTGGCCGGCTCAGAAGAATAGTTCGTGCACATTTCAAAGCTCTTGCGTCCTTCGGAAAATTTCATTGATTTGATATGGCCACTTCGAAGGTGGGCTAGAAGAGTTTGATCCTGTCTTGATAAACCGTGAGCCAGAGAGCCTCCAGGACGAGAACATTGATACCAACGGTGCTCTGGGGGGTGGTAATCCAAGCGGTCTTATTCTGGTGTTTAGTTCTAGAGAAAATCTCCAAAAAGGTGAGGGGTGCTGACGGCTCTGGTACCTCGCAAGCGCCAGCCTTGGCCAAAATGTCCGCAATCTCATTTCCCTCTAGATCTATGTGAGAGGGAATCCACAGCAGATGAATATGATGCGATGTGGAAAGTCGTTTTAACTTGGCAAGTATTGACACTCCAACATTATCTCTCACACTTTTCCAATTGGACAAGTGATGTATTGCCCATCTACTATCAGACAGTATCCAAATCTCTTTTCCATTTGGAAGAGATGCAAGAGAACCAAGGGCCTCATCAATGACTATTAGCTCACTGCGAAAAACCGAGCAACCGTCTGGATTCTTAAGATATGGTCTTGTGATTTGATGTAAATTCCGCTGCCAGATCGATAATAATCGTCTCTACTGCCATCCGTATAAACCTGAACGGCGTCAATTGATATATCTCAAATTCTCTCTAGAGCTAATTGCTTTAGAAAGGCAGGAAGGTCTGCTTGTTTATTCACGTGTACTGGTAATTCTGGATGGAAGAAGACCCCGTCAAGATCTTCCACTGGGTTAAGACATTGTGACAGGTGATGAGGTTCCACAGCACCAATGGTAAGGTTAAAAGAGACCATTTGGCTGAAGGGACTGTTTCTTCTGAGTCTCTGGTTATTATACCAATCTTTGAAGTAAGCTGAAGTACGATTTCGAGAATCCAGACTTCTGAATTTGTTGTAGTATTTTGTTAGCCATGCACGTCTCCTAAGGCTAAGGGGTTGTAGGTCCGCCTCGAAAAGTACTATATGTCTGGGACAAGTATTTTTTAGGACAGTGATGATCCGAGCAACGCTGAGCTGGACCTTTTCGAGTTTCTGAAGATTTGTAACGGAGGTGCTACAGTAAACTGGAACGCATACTCCAAGATGGGCCTGATAAGTGAGATGTACGTGTTTCTCAGAGTGCCAGCATCTGCTCCCCAATCACGTCCAGAATTATACCTCAAGATGTTAAGCCGTTTTCTTGCCTTAAATACAATATTGTCAATATGTTGGTTTCCCAGAATTTCAGGGTCCAATATGAAACCCAAATATTTTGGATGTTTAACGGTGGTCAGTGGTTGATTATACAAAAAGATATTAGGTTGGAAATTATATAGTTTTCTATTGGTTGTAAAGAAGCTAACCACAGACTTGGTATGGTTAAAAGTCAGTTTGTGGTCTAGAGCGAAATTCCGAATGTCCTCGAGGACAAGATTAATGTCTCTCTCTCCAGTTTCGTAAAGTCAGAATAGGACTTCCAAAGAACAATATCATCCGCGAGTGCGCCGACCTCAAATTTCTTCTTGATAACACTCTCAATGCCTGCTAAGTAGAGCGAGAACAAAGTTGGGCTTAGAAGACCAAATTATTAAACTTCACTCTGATAAGTCTGTTTCTCAAGAAATCGTAAATCCAGGGTAGGGCCTTTCCTCCAATACCAAAAACTTTAAACAGTTTGATAACAAGAAAATTATTCCAGACTCTGTCAATTGTTGTGATAATACGTAAGTACACATTTTTATGCGTATATTGTGTTTTGTCACCAACAATGCGAACTTGGCGAGATTGATGCCGGCGAAACGGAAAAGCACATAAAATTTTAAGCAAAAACTTATATACTTGCTAATTTAATGAACATTTGTATTTCAGACTTCAAAAAGGGAACTAAAACAGATGTTTTGCACATCACCGACATTTATAATGTGATGTGTACAATTTTGAATTTCCCCGCTCTTCCTAACAATGGTTCTTGGGACAGAGTTAAGTCGATGTTGGTGGACAGAGAGAACAATTTTCCGATAGTAAATGGAGAAGCGTCCTTTACAGCAAGCAGTTATTGTTTCCTGTGTGTTATGCTTGTAACAACTTGTATTTTAATGTATTCAGGAGTCATTGTCGGGTTGTAGTAAAACCTCTAGTCATTTTTTCATTTCGTGATAGTTATAATGTTGCAAAATCTATCTTTAAATACAGTTGTGTTATTTCAATTTCAGTATTTTTCAAGAAAGATTGCTTGCTATAATCTAATAACTCTAAATTGCTAGATTACTGCAAGCTATCATTTAGTAA
Source organism: Trichonephila clavipes (assembly GCA_019973935.1). Lineage (NCBI taxonomy): Eukaryota > Metazoa > Arthropoda > Arachnida > Araneae > Nephilidae > Trichonephila > Trichonephila clavipes. Next base: position 230,552 of record BMAU01019144.1, on the reverse strand, counting down.
TTATTAATTATTGTTATCAATCTATTCATTTGTGAAGTGTTAATTGTTATCGCGTTCCACAAATCGATTTTGTATGGTGCTTAGAAGAAAAAAAAATGAAATATTTGTTAAAATGATCAAATGAGAGAATTAATGGTATATTTTTGTGTTCACAAAAATATACCATTACAAAAAGTTTCTCGAGTTTTTACAAAAATTTATTATGTATATAAATATTAAAATATAAAATATATTAAAAATGTATTAAAATATAAAAATTTATTTGAGTTGTAAATGTAGTACTTTAAGAGTTATGTTTTGAAATAAGGAACACAAAAGAAAATCCTATGGAAGCAAAAATTATGTGCTTACTTAATGGCGTATTAATTTTTTGTATTTAATTTGTACATCTGAATAGAACCGTTACACATATAATGAATGCTTTTTTAGTAAAAATTTATTCTATCGTATCTCACACCTCCCAATACATCATACTAATAATGTAATAATTCAAATGGAAAAAATTCTTATATTAAGCATAACTTTGTCCCAAATTATCATTGCTGAATTAGAGTTTTTGTTGACATTAAGACTGTGTAAAAACTGTGATTTATCTAATTTTAATAATTGGGGGTATATCTGTTGTTAAAAAATGAAAAATCTTTCTTATAGCATACCAAAATAGACTTTAGTATGTCAGATACTGTCAATGTTTTTTAAGCACATATTTTTTTTTGTCTATGTGTGATTTTTTAAAGAATTATTATTTCCAGAAAACATTGGTAAAGTAATATTAATTTGAAATTAAGAAGCTTCAGTTGGATTTTTTTAAAGTATCAAAATATTAATAAAAAATTAAACAACTTTTTTGTACTAAATTATTGTGCAAAAATCAAATATGTTTAGGAATAACAAGTTCCAGTTTAGAAATAATGAATCAATATTTTTTCATTTTTTAATATTTTTATGTTATCTGTGAAATATAAACATCATATGTAGTAAATAAACATTTTAAAAAACTAAAGTTTTACTGTGTGTGTGTGTTTTTAAAATTTTTTTTTTAAATTGCAGAATACTTTTATGTTTAAAGTGATGAAGCAATATATTTTTAAATAGTACTACAGTTAATATTAACCTTTTAAAAGGCAAATATTTCTTCATTTTTTAAAGACTTTTATTCAATACATGAGATAAAATACTACGCTTAATTATTTACAAAATGTTTTTTTTTCAAACATTATATGGAGTTTATATTTAAATTGAAGGGGCCAAGATGATCAAACCCTTTAATGTAGCAGTTACTGCGTAACTCTAAGCAGTGGGAATAAGGTTGGTATTTTAATGATAGATGTAAACAAATATTGAAATATTTTTTTTAAAGAAATTCATATATTATTCAATGGGATAAATTCATAGCGGTTACACATATTAAATAAAACCACTTGTTTTCCATTGAATTCAAAGTTGACAATAGACAAATTGTATTTGTTAAATTCAGATACCATTTCATGTTTGATCATTGGATAAAGAAATTTAAGAATTAAAATTATTATAAAAGTATTCCAAAAAGAGAGAGAAAAAGAAATCCTTATTTCACACAGATACTTTTAAATCAAATGAATTTTATTTACCTATATGTTTCATTATTGATGCAACAGATATGTATTTTTTGAAAGACAGTTTCTGGAAAAGACAAAAGTTGGCAACGGTGAGGCACATGAACTGATTAATTAAATGTGATTGCATTTATCATGTGATTATGACGTCATATGAATTTAACCCATGAAATTATTATTAAGGTCAGATCAATAAGTTTTAAACATATCACAGGAAATAAAAATTTTTACCTGCTTTACCTTAATATAGGAATAAAAATATATGAAAATATATTTCTAAATCAGAACAATAATTTGGAATACTTATTTTATTTTATATATTTGTCTGAACACTAATTTAAGGTATCCGACTACTAGCGTCAACTTTTTTTAAAAAATATGGAGATTTTCTTGTGGCTTTTAGATTTATTTAGTACATTTTAAGAAAAAATACCAAAAATTAAGAAGAGAAAAAGAAATTACTGTTAAAATGAAAAAAATTGGTAAGAATTTAGAAAAAATTACTAAACGGGGACCACTCTGTACAAAAAATTTATAAACAAATTCTCAATTTTTCAATTTTAATGTGTTATTTTGCCATTAATTTTTGAAATGACTTTCAGAATAAGAGATATTTTAATTTTTTCAAAAACTTGAGCACTCTCTTTGTCCCTGTTATTATAAGAAATTGTTTAAAAAACCAGTGATTATATTCACATAAGGGACCGTAAATGTCGTAATAAAACAGTGATTGATAAATCTGAAGGTTGAAATACTTCTAACATTATACAGAACATACACACACAAAAATTCAGTTAATTATTTTTAAAATTTTGTGCAATCGCTCTCCCCGTTTGATTATTTTTAAAAAAACACAATTTGAGTAAAACGCATTTTAAAGTTATGGCATCTGCTTTTACTAAAACACTTGTATTTCTTGTTCTAGAGAATGGAAAATGAAAAATTTGGTATTTTTATAAAGCTTAAGTAGTCGGGTACCTTAAGAAATTGTCTAGCTTTTATGTATGCCTCAAACATATTTTAAAAATACCGTTACAACCACGTAACATTTAAGAGAGAGAGAGAAAAAAGAACATTAGAATATATTTCCTATAATAGTTTTTCCTGCATACCTGCAATTTAAAAAAATATCAAAAAGTGGTATCTTATTTCGAAATAGGTATGAAAAAATTCGGAGGAAAAACCTTATTAATCACGTGGCAAATAATATGTTAACGATCTCTTGTTTTGGGGACAGTCATCACGCAAAGATATCAATTTACAATCATACGTTTCCATGAAGATTCATATTTAATCAGTTATTCATCAGGTCCTGAAACCTCATTAAGTTGATGGCTGTTGGCAATAAAATTTTATGACTAAGTAAATACTATATTTTTTCATGTTGCTAATTCCTCAAAGAACTGCATGAACTAGAGAAATATGATCATAATGGAAAATTTTTCACAAAGATTAACACGTATAATTAATTTTTTAAACCTATATATTAACAAACTTTACCTACAAAATTTTTATAAATGTTTTTTTTTTTTTTTTACAATTCCATTCAGATTTTCAATTTTTTGAATTCCTACTATTAGTTCACACTTCACCCTATGCGTATATATATATATATATTTATATATATATCTCGTTCAAATTTTCTATCGTTAATAAAACTCTTCATTCATGTACAGAAGTTCGAATAAATTTTTTTAAACTTGTAGTGTATGACACTTGATGTTTAAGCAGTTTTTTCAAATATTAATTACTTCATTAATTTTTATTTTTAATTCCAAATTTTAATTGCGTTATTTCTGAGAAAGTTACAATTCGCTGCAACAGATGGCGCCAGTAAGTTTCTCTAAAAAATTTTCTTGATTTCTAATACACTTTTTTAAACTTGTAGTGGAGGACACTTGTTGTTAATACAGTTTTTTTCAAAAATTAATTCATTAATTAAATTTAATTAAATAAAATAAAAATTTTCTTTGTTGACCTAAGTAAGAATTGACTTAATTTTTTTTTTATATTACTTGTTTTTCAACATTCGAATTTATCAAGCATTGGAATCAAATTATGGTTTTAAAAACCATTTAATTTTTTTATACATCGTTAATAAAACAATTTTTAATTATCACTTTTGTTTTAATGTTGATATAAAAAGGCGTTTTGCTTCTTAATATTGTGATTATGTCATATGTATATATACAAATTCATATTAATTGTAATTATTTAATAAAAAGTAACTAAAATAAAATTTTTCTTTGGTGACCTCAATAGGAATTGAATTTGAAATTTTGAAGTGAAACTTCTTTGCGCTCAAGTGTGAATGAGAAATTTGTCAAGTTTTGCGTTAGGGTGAAAAAGCGAACGGAAGTAGTCTTTGTGGAGACCCCCTAGGTCTCCCCTGACACCAAGATTAATTTGAGGCAAAGAACCACTAAGAGCCATTTTGTATAATAATAATATTTATTTATTATTTCAATTTCTCAAAAAAAACTCTAATAACATATAATACTCTTATGTTACGTCAAATAAAGGAATTTACCTTTATACTAAATTAAATTACGAATTATGCAACTAATTAATAATTACGCTCAAGATCAAGTAAGGTCTACCGAAACAGGAGGTCCGAGAAATACACGTACTCGAATTCTTAACTTTCAGTAACTTTAACTAATTCGACTAAACTAACGCTTATTTTAAGCGTACGTAAATTATATTTACCGCTGGCTATATCAGCTTTCTGGTACTTCCGTAGAATCGCAGCAATACTTCTTCACTATCCTAATATCCTGGAATCCTCTAAGATTGAGGTTAAAGTTGCTGGCTCAATAGCCTTCCATCATCTACATTGCTAGCTTACAACACTCGACTTAAATACCTTATCTATTTTGCATATCTCGTTCATCTTTTTGGAGTTGATTGGAAATATACGCGAATTTATATTCCCTAAAAAGACGCCTAAGAAGATTAGTGGAAAGGTTCCGTACAGATTCGTCACATCTTCCCTCTCCCCATCCCTCCGAATAATCGCCATGTGACAGAATATCGAGTGGGAGGAAAAGAGAAGAACGGGGACTCCACGTGATTTGCGTCATATCCGTGAAAAAGTTGGATGATTATCCACCCCTACAATTTCTCAACTTGCCCACCTTCCGACTGGGGGTCCTTTTCCCCCAGACCCAGGAATATCTATCAACAGTTGTATGAGTTGCAGTGTGTGCATTACGGTATAGACAAAATAGCTCTCTCAGTTACAAAGACTATGATTCTCATGAAAATGCTCACAAAGATTTTCAAAAGTGGTTCGTTGATAATCCTTTCGGTCACGGGCGTTCAATTTATGATAGATGATGTCTTAGAGATGATTTGAGAAAAACAAGTAATATAAAAAAAATTAAGTCAATTTCTACTTAGGTCATTAAAGAAAAATTTTATTTTACTAACTTTTTATTAAATAATTACAATTAATATAAATATGTATATACATATGACAGAATCACAATATTAAGAAGCAAAACACCTTTTTAAATCAACATTAAAAACCTTTTAATCACATTAAATTTGTAATCACACAAATTTTTTAATAAAAGTTCAATATAATAGGTAAGAATTTATCTTAAAACCATGCTATCATCAAACTAGCATATGGTTGTTCATGCTAAATCTGTCCCAAATTTAACAAAAGCTGTTTTATCCAATGGTGCTGCCATCTAGTGAAATAATATCAACTGAAATACACCTCTTTAAATATAATTAATTAAGCAAAGAAAATTAATCAATTAATATTTTAAAAAACTACAAGTCCACTACAAGTTTAAAAAAATGTATTTTAGTTTGATTGGATGAATAGGAAGTATTTTATTAACGATTGAAAATTTGAACATGATATATATAAATAAATATACATAGGAAGAGTGTGAACTATAATAGTAGGAATTGAAAATATGGGAAAAGTTCCTTAAAAGTCTAAATAAAGGAACGAAGATCTTATTCACATCAGTCGGTGAAATCCATATCTTTATTGTTTTCAAGACATTTCAGAGGATTTAATATATTAGTAGTGAGAATATGGTTATGATTCCTCTCTACTTCATATTCCCTAATTTTAACTATTTCGTTATCTTAATATTGAAGGATATGACAAATTATTTTTCTGAGATGTGCCGTTTACAATATTTTTCGCAGAAAATTTCAACCAACAAAAGCATTTTCCCACTCAAAATTCAGATGATTTGGAGCTATACAACATCCGTGTCTTACGATTTCAGTGGCAAAACGTTCTTTTCGCAGTCTATCCCTAAAAATTAATTTTATTTTTAGTTACTTATATATATTAATCATAATATCATTTGTATTTTCTATAAAAACTTGTTTTGTCTTTCTTTTTGCAACGTTTCTGCCGGAAAGCTTTTCATTTTTCCAGTTTTAAAGGGTAGTTTGAGATATACGAGCATTTTCGAAATATTTTATAACAGTTTTTGATTAAAATATACCGTAAAATCCAGCGTATTGCACAAAAATAAGACTGAAATGTACAGGTGCGCGTTATACGCCAGGTATTGATAAGATAGCTTTAAAAATAATTTTTTTTTTAAAAAAAAGAGATTACTTTAAAAAAATTAGACATCTACATAATAGGTTGGAGAAAAAGAAATCCATTATTTTTGCATGAAATTCAAGACTTTATTCAACATGCTTAGGATTGTCCGGTTTGAGTCAAATATACACCGTTTTGTTACATAATTTGTTGCTATTTTAAAGGTATCTTCATAATGCCTCTCTAATAGAAATCTTGGTCTTTATTGGCTAAAAACTCTAGTAATCAAGTTTCACAATCTTCTCTTGATCCCAATTTCTTATAACTCAGGGAGTTTTGCAATGCGAGAAAAAGGTGGTATTCACTTGGAGCCTGGTCTGGACTGTATGGTGGATGCATTAAAACTTCTCAACCAAGCTCCCATAGTTTCTGGCGAGTTACTACAGACGAGTGTGGCCTGGCGTTGTCCTGATGGAACACAACACCTCTTCTGTTGGCCAATTCTGGCCATTTCTAGTCAATCACTAGCTTCAAACGATCCAGCTTTTGACAATAGAAATCGGAATTTAGTGTTTGGCCTTACGGAAGCAACTCATAATAAATTACTCCTTTCCAGTTCCACCAAATACACAGAAGAACCTTCCAGACCACTAGTTTTGGTTTGGCCACCGTTTGAACTGCTTCACCGCGCTTTGACCACGATCGTTTTCGCACAATATTGTCGTATGTGACCCTTTTATTATCCCCAGTCACCATCTGTTTAAAAAATGGGTCAATTTCATTCCGTTTGTCCAAGGTTCTGAAGATGGAAATTCGATCCATTATGTCTTTTGGTGTTAAATGATGTGGCACCCAAACATCGGCTTCTTTTTGAATGCAACTTTGTGCAAATGGTTTAAAACTGTTTTATGGTCAATCTTTTGCTCCTGGGTGATGCTACGACTACTAACATGCCGGTCAACTTCGATTATGTCTGTGATTTTATAGACATTTTCGACGACGGACCTACCTGTACGAGGTGCATCTTTAACATCAAAAATACCTGAACGGAACCGACGAAACCAAAATTTCACGTAATTAGCTGTTACAGTATCGGCACCATCCACAATTTCAGCCGCCTGGCTTGCATTTGTGCCTTTATCAAAGAAAAACTGTAAAAAGAACCGAATTTTCTCTTTGTTGACTTCTATTTTTAACACCCTGTAATTCACAACTGAATAGATCAAACAAAAAAAAAGCAAAATAATTTTTTTAGTGTGAAATGTCATCTTGACAACGAGCATAAATTTCAAATTGTTTGATCGATGCTTTACGAGATTTACGAGATATCAACACTACAGCCATCTCCCGAAAAAATAATGGATTTCTTTTTCCCCAACCTAATATATCGAAATACTGTGGTTTTTTGTTATGTTTTTGTTATTAGAAATAGAAATATTTTGATTTTTGGAATGAACGTAGTTCATTTGTTGTGTATATTTGTGCTGAGTCTACCCTATAAATTTAAAGTTGTTCGGTCAAACCGTTCTTGAGATATGACGGAGGAAAGTTTAAAAAACAGTTTTGAGAAAAACGTGTTTAAAGTTTCAAGTCCGATTAAAATAATGAAAGTTTTAACTTAGTGCTCCAAATAGCTGCTCCTCTAACACCTGCTTCTTTATAATGACTTCGAATTTTAAAAAAATCACTTTAGCACCGTATTCTAGACATGTTAAAAAAGTAATTTATGAAAAAATTTTTGTTTTGATTTTTTGAACCCATTACATGGTTGAACCCCCTTAAAAGAAACGACACACTAAATGAACATGAAAGAGGTTGTAGTTCTCGAAGTATACTGTTTTTTTAAAGGCTGGAATAATACCTCGAATAAATGACTTCGAAGCTTAAGAGCATTTCATTCGTACATTTCGGGTTTCTTCGTGAAAAAGAGGGTGCTCATCAAACGGCTAATATACGTAAAAACTAATAAATTCAACTTGAAAGTATAGGTGAGCGTTATACGCTGGATTTTACGATAATCAGAATTTACCTTGTTAAAAGTGCAAGGAACTATAGTTCAAGTAATGTGTATTTTATTCTCTGAAAAAAATTATTGTGGTCAAAGTGATAATTAAAAATTTTATTTTATTAACGATGTATAAAAAAATTAAATGTTTCTTAAAGGCTTAGTTTGATTCCTATGCTTTATAAATTCGAATGTTAAAAAACAAGTTATTTAAAAAAAAATTGAGTCAACTCCTACTTAGGTCAACAAAGAAAATATTTATTTTAGTTAATTAAATTTAGTTAATGAATTAATATTTGAAAAAACTGTAGGAACGTCAAGTGTCATCCACTACAAGTTTAAAAAATGTATTTTAACTTCAGTGGATGAATAAAAAGTATTTTACTAACGATTGAAAATTTGAACAAGATATATATATATATATATATATATATATATATATATATAAAGAAATATGTATAGGGAAGAGAGTGGACTAATAGTAGGAATTGAAAAATAGAGAGCATTTGTAATTAGGACTTAAATAAAAAATTTTTAAGATTAGAATTTTTTTAAAGTAAATATTAAGGTAAGAGTTACCACACAAACACACACACAATCTATCTTGATTGAGCATTCCACAATGTTAACATCCATGAATTCTAAACAGCTTTCTGCGTAGATTAACGATGGATATGTCAGTGTTTCTACATTAACCATGTCAACCCAAGATGAAAAAATAAATAATCTTTCAAATATACGATGGCTTAACAGTAGTAGATGTAACGAGCATGTTTTCAACGCCTTTTCATAAAAAATGGCGGAAAGTAATTCGTTTTTTGGCTTATAAATTTCCACCACTTGTCAGAATTATTTATCATCCGCATAGGTGGCGCCCCGAAAAGTGACAATGGCATTAAAGTAATTAGTTGATAAAAAATTTAGAAACTCGTGGTAATGGCATGTCAACAACGGCATGACATGTTCATTATCTTCTCTTTTTAGGTGGTTTCATTATACATACAGCGTTAGAAAGAGTCCGGTTCAAGTTCTGTTTGTTTTAAATTTGAAAAATGGTAGGTAGGTTTTGTTTTAGATTCTAATTATTCCTAACTTCACTCGTGTGTGAATTTATATTTCTATATTAATATTTATTCATAATGCTAAGAGTACTTGCTTTATTAAATTAAGGGATCTTTAAATCTGGATTAAGCTGCATAATTTATTTTTTGAGAACAATGGCATATTTTTTTACTATTTTTCTCACGTAGTATGCAAATGAAATATTATTAGGGAAGTTGAATATATTGTAGCAATTAAAATTCCCGCATTATCATTTTATATAAGGAATAGTTTGGATATAATTACCGTAAAATCCGGCGTATAACGTGCCCTTTTAACACAAACAAGTAATACAATTTTTTTTAAGTCAATTCCTTCTTAGATCAACAATTTTTTTTTTTATTTTCGCTACTTTTTATTAAATAGTTACAATTATTATGAATATGCATATACACATGACAGAATCACAACATTAAATTGTAATTAATTTTATTAATTATCATTAAAATATGGTATTGTCATTCAAAACAATCGTGTATATAATATTTCAGTTCAAACGAATGCTTTAAAACGTGAGAAAAAAAAAACCTTTTCAAGTTTTGACACAAGTCACTAACGTGGCTATATTTATAATTCTTTAAATAATTAGTTTTAATCAATTAATTTTTATTAATTATAATTAAATTATTGTATCGTCAACCAAAAGAATCATGCACATTAACTTTCAGCGAAATTGAGTGCTTTAAAATGTATTTTATTAACGATTGAAAATTTCACCAAGATAAATAAATAAATAAATATATAGAGAGTGTGAGTTAATGGTAGGAATTGAAAAATAAGATCGAAATTTATGGGTGCGTTATACGCCGGGTACAAAAATGCTAGATTTAAAAATAAAAAAAAGAGGATAAGCATTAAAAGAAATAAAGACTTCTACAAAGATCGGAATACTGTTTATTTAAAATATATGTCATACATTATGAGCTTAAAAGGTCATTTTTCTAGAAAAATACTATTATTTTTCGAAATCCATGGATAATACCTAGAAGAAATGGCTTTCAAACATAACAGCATTGCTCACATACATTGCAGGTGCTTTCGTAAAAACGCGTGTTATACGGCGAATATATCTAAAAATTAAAAAAATGCAGCCTGAAAGTATAGTGCGCGTTGTACGCCGGATTTTACGGTAAGTGCACATAAAAAATCTTTGTGTTGCCATCATCTCCAAGTCAAAGTAGCAATTTCTCTGATTGCGGGAATATTTAAGAATCAGGCAACATTAATTTTTTCCCCAACAAATAATATCTCTATAATTAATGCAAAATGGAGATTGATTAGTGTTCTCTGAGTGTTCAAAAGCAATTTTTTTTCTAAATGTTGATCTCACGTAGGGATAAATGATGAGGATAAATGAAATTGAACAACAAAAAATACTGTTATGTTATATCCTTGGAATAATGCCTATCGAATCTCCCCCCATAATAAGTAACATCACGACATTTACTGCAAAATTATGCTTGATTCGTATTCTATGAGTGCTCAAAAGTAATTGTTTTAATGTTAGGTTCACGTACGGATAAGTAATGAATATAAATAAAATTTAACAACAGAAATATAGTTGTAGCTAGAAATTACTGTTACCAAATTCTTTTTTTTTCACAGGAAACGATCTCATCTACAAAGTAGAGCCAGGCATATAAAACAATTTTCTTTTCAACTATCCTTTTCTTCCTCATAAATAAGTTAATGATGGAATTTAACTTTTAACGTACATAATATTGTAAGTTTTCTTCAGGTAGAGTTCTGTTACAGCAGGCATTTTAAACTCATATGATATGGCGGCCCACATGACCTATTTTATATTAAGTCGGGGTCCACATGCTCTCAAAGTTCAAAAATTTAATAAAATAAGATTTGTAGAATGATTATATTATGCATTTATTAGACTTAATGTTAAGGGGTTTTTTAACATATAAAACAAAAATAAAAGTTATAATAAGAAATTATTATTTTAGAATTTAAGGTTACCAAAACTTTTTAAAATGCTTCAAATTTTGCTTTTTTTTAAAATTTTGATCTTAAAAAATAAAGGATACCTCGCTAATTCGTTTATTGAATTATTCATAAAGCAGGAAAATTGAATTTTAATATAAGAGAAATACTACTTCTCCTTTTTAGGGATAAAATTTTGAACACTGTACTCTTTTTGTTTTTAAAATTAATTTTAAACAGTGATGCAAGACAAGATTTGATTTATAATTTTTATTAATCTAAATAATGTTATAATATGCAAGGATAGTGCTCAAAGCGAAGTATAAAAGTAGTAAAAAATTGATGCATAAAATATTAGTTTTTTTTATATGGAAGATACTGTAAACGTTAATGACACATGTGCTTGCGAAGTTTACAAGGAAATCTAAGCAGAAATAGTTTAAAACTAAAAGAAAAACAAAGGTAATAAAATAAACCACACTAATTATTGACTTTAAAAATACTTATTTTAAAAATATTTTTTTAAAGTCATGATGAAAAATATCCTTATTTTTGATTTTCTTAAGAGTTTCTTTGTGTGTGTGGATTCTCCCTCTCTCTCTCTCCTAAACATTTTCTAAAAATCTACTTTCATATATCTTGCATATTACAAAATTTAATTATTTCCAATACAATGAATACTTTTTAAAAAATAAACATTTAAAACATTTAGATATTGCACATTATCTTCATAAAATTTTTAAATAATATTTAAATCATAAAATATAAATTAAACTTTTAAATTTTTTTTATTTTATCTACATTTATTGTATTGAATGTTATGTTAACAAGCTCTGCAAAGTTTAAAAGTTATATTCCAGTAAACTTTATGCAAGTTGTACCTAAAGTTATGACTGAAAAATATGATAGCTATTAATTGCTCACACATAATTATTTATATTTATAAATGTGATTTTTTTACATAAACAGGCACATAAGTATACAGATATTACGGCTTAAGGTATTCGACTAGTTGCGACAACTTTTTTAAAAAATGGAGATATGGAGCTTTTTTTGTGACTTTTAGATTTATTTAGTAAATTTTAAGGAAGAAATCCTAAAATTGAAACAGAAATTTTTTTTTTATTAAAATGGGAAAAAACTGGTGAAAATGTACAAAATATTACATAAACGGGGCCCGTTCTGCACAAAAATTTTATGAACAAATTCTCAATTTTGATGTGTTACTTTGTTATTCCTGTTTGAAATGACCCTCAGGATAAGAGACATTTTAGTTTTTACAAAAACTAGAGCATTTTATCTTAGTGATTATATGAAATTGCTTAAAAAAATAGTGATCATATTCACATAAAAGACTGTAAATTTTGAAATAAAACAGTGATTGATAAATCTGAAGGTCAAAACACTTCTACTGTTTTACAGAACATAGAAAAAAAATTCAGCAAATTATTTTAAAAACTTTTTGAGCAACCACTGTCCCCGTTTGAGCTTTTCGAAAGAAACATATTTCGAGTAAAACGCATTTTAAAGTCCATTTTAAAGTTTGACATCTTGTGTAAAGTTATGGCATTTGCTTTTACTAAAACCCTTGTAGTTTTTGTTCTAGTGAATGGAAAATAAAAAACGTGGTATTTTTATTAAGCTAATAAGATGACCTATAAAATAAAATCACAAGCAAAATTTGTCAATTTTTGAAAAAAAATCATGATTTTAGGGTAGTCGGATATCTTAAAATAAGTTTATTTTTATCTGCCAAGGACGGTCCCAATATTACCATTCAGAAGATGTTTGGCACCGTTTTTTATAAAGCAAATCATTTAAGTTTGGTTGAATATGCTGAGCTGATGCGATCTTTAAAATTGATGATAAATGTTTATTGGTTAATCTTGACCTTTCTGAATTTTTGTTTTTCATTAAAGAAAATAATTCCTCACATAAATAAGTACTTCCGAAGATTGCCATTACATGCGTAACAAAGGATAACATATTAGGAAATCGATCTATTGATAAATATAAGTAAAAATCTGGAATTTCAACTTCTATATATTTTTGCTTCAGCAAAGAATTACATTGGATATCAATCAATTCCATTTGTAAATTTTCATCAACAAGTTCAATGTCGATAAATTGAGGTGAAGTAAAAAGACGAAATTGTAACTCACAGGAATTGTAATCAGAAAACCTCGATTGAATTCTATTTCTAACAATTTAATTAGGTGAGCATATTTTGTAAATTTTAATTTAGGGGAATTAATAAATAGATATTGGCAGCTTTCAAAGTGAGACAGGTTTTCTTTTCCTATTTGTTTTCGCCAAGGGAATAATTTTTGTTTAAAAGCGTTAATGAAATCAAGTAGTGTTGCAACAAGGTAATTTTTGCCTTGAAGTTTAAGATTAAGTTGATGAAGGTGACTTGTGATATCAACTGAGAAAGCCAGGTCCTTTAGTCATTGTCCATCTATTAATTCTGCACATTCGTAATTTTTTTGTTTCTTAGAAAATTATGATTTCGTCCAGCAGTTTGAAAAATTGTTTTAATACTTCATGACTCGAAAGCCATCGAACTTCTGTATGATACGGTAAATCAGTGAATTCACTTTCTATGTCTTACAGAAATGCAGGGAATTGACGATGATTAAGTCTATGTGCTCGAATATAATTTACAATTTTTGTGACAATTTTTAAAACATGTCCGATATTTAAAACTTTGGAGCAGAGTACTTGTTGGTGAATAATGCAACGAAAATGTTCAAAATTATTGTTTCCTTATTGTTTGTAAAAAGGAAGCTCTCTTAATTTGGAAATTAATTCGATGAATATAATGTAGTCGGCCCTCCATTTTGCGAACCTCTATCTTGAGAATTTCTCTATTACGCGAACATTTTATGATTTTCTTCGTCAAATAACCTCCAAATAGCTAAGTGCATTTTCCATTTATATAACTTTTTCTCTTGGGATTCGATTTTTCCCCCTCTATTTTTGAAATATTTCTGGACCTTTGTGTGATAAAATGTGCAAGTAAAATCATTTGAAACGATTAGACTTGAATTGTTTGAAAAAAAATACACTTGATGAGGTATTTCGTGCACTGCAAAGATGCGAGGAATGAGAGAAAGCATTTTGTTTTTAAAACCAAAAAACTCAAACAAAATTAATAGACTTAACCAGTAGTTAAATTGAAGGACACGCATTCTTAAAATTACTGGTCATAAAATATTCATGTTTAAAATTACTTGTAGGCTTAAAATTGGAAAATGTTATTAAAATTCGTTAATCATAATACAAAAGTACTTTTTTAAAGTTGGAAATACTGAGTATTTCTTGACAAAGTTGTTTATTTCTCCTGCTTTCCTAGCCGAATTCTTTTTGATAGGTAAGATATGTAAAATAAATAGATATTAATTTACAAAAACGAAGGTGTGTGAACAATTAATTTTATAATAATGTACAGTTATGTGAATTTAAAATTTGTTTTAAGTGGTTTTTAAACTATATTGAAAAATAAATCACCATTTCACGAAATTGTCCGAATAACGAACTGTTTTTCTCGTTTAGCGACGACTGTAATTCAGTGAAATTTTTGTCATATTTTCATGCGCATCTGAAATAATAACATTAATTTGTAGAAAATGAAATAGATGTGTTTGAAGACAGACTTATACAAGCTATTCGTGAAAAAATTGCTCTAGTGGTTATTTTCTTAGAAAAGTGACATTTTCTTGTGAAAGACTTAAATTGAAAATGATTGTTTCCCTGATGAGTATTCTTACATAGCAATTTCAAATACAATTTGTATCTAAGATATGAGTAGAAAGAAATTTATTACGTACCTATCAAACAAAAAAATTGAATTGAATACGCTAAAACAAATAAAAAAGATATCTCTACAAAAATAAAACTGGAAGTCTATCAAATCCTTCCACCAAAAATTAAAACTCCTTTCTAAATTCCACCTTTATTCTTAACCCTATGGGCATTGTTTATGATGCCCAAGAAAATGTAAAAGTACTTGTTCATTCACTCGTGGATATCCCAAAACATTTGCACGGATTTTTTTAAAAAAAAAAGGACTGCACACTAAAAGCATTCTACAGCACTTTTCCGCCTGTACAGCACTTTTTACAAAGCTATCTCCCGCCCCCTTTTTCCACCCATTCAACTAACACTGCACCCCGTTGTCCTCACCATTTGATTATAGTTTTGAATCGTTTGTTTATTTTACTAAAACTGCGCATGCGTCCTGAAACCGACTATATCTGTCACTCATTCCTTAACCACACCCCTTTGCTATAGTAACGAAGGGCTACCTTTTTACATACATTATCGCTTTGACGTCATCCGAGTTGCAAACAACGCCATCTGTTGGATAAAGGAAGTTTTTGAAATATGGACATCCGCCTTAAATGGATTCATGACAATATGTTATATAAATTATGTTTAATTCATCTATAGAAATCTATAAAAATGTAATTTATTCAACAATTTTTTATTTGCTTTACATTAAGTTGAGCCTGCGAGATTCTATTGTATTAATTTAACTGACACCTGTGCTCATTATTTAAAAAATGATGTATGAAATTAAATTGAGAAGCATTCTCAATTAATTGTCTTTCGAAAATCAATTGTTTAAACTCTCTGATCAGCAAATTTTAAAAACGCATGGATTTTAAAAATATTAAAATTTTTAAATTTGAAATAGTTTAAATTTATTACGAAACATCCAAATAATTGACCAGATCTCCTCCTCCAAGAGCCATGTTTAAATTTATATAAGTTTAAATTCATCTCGATACATACATATGTAAAAAAAATTATCAATTCTAAACCAACATTTTCTGCTATTTTCTGCTCCAACATTTTCTGCTATTCTAAACCAACGTTTTCTATGATTACTTTAGACAATGGATGGGCATCTGAGGCCCCCCGAAGAACCATGGCGCCAGAGAAGATCTTCTGTGAGCATGTTGAAGGAATCCTCACTCACAGCCGTAACTAACATCGTATCCACAGAAGATTATTCTCGAAAAATATTCAAAACAATCGTCCTGATAACTTGCCTGACAGGATTCCTCTACCAAGCCATCACATTTTTCACTTATTATTTTGAGTATCCTACCATTGTGGATATTGATATTGAAAAACCGATGATGACAGAAATGCCAGGATTCACGTTTTGCGATAACAATGGGTAAAATTTTCTATCTTTCTTTTCTTTTCCACAATTCCTACTATTAGCTTACTCTCTCTATATACTTATTTATTTATATATTAATCTCTTGTTCAAATTTTCTATCGTTCATAAAATATTTTCTATTCATCCAATCAAGTTCAAATAAATTTTTTTAACGTGAAGTCGATGACACTTGATGTTAATACGGTTTTTTCAAATATTAATTTATTAATTAAATATAATTAAATTAATTATCGGTTTTTGACTCCAACTTAGATTCGTCTCTTTTGTTGTAACAATGTAACTGTTAAAACAAAGACAAAAGTTGGCGTCGAAAACCTGTTTTTTAGCCAAACCGGGTGTGCATTGTTACAACAATGCAGACAAATCATGCTCTTTTGAACACGTTTTTATAAGTTTCACTTGTATGTAATGGAATCTTTGAACTCGATTTTTAGCCACTTTAAAAAGTCAGATTAATTCGAAATTTCGCACAATTGTCAAGGACCGATGACAATACAATAATTTCATAATTTTGTTTCATTGTCCTGATTAGGAAATTAATAATTAAGGAATATAAGGATTTCCAGATTTGGCGACTAATTCATTATATCGTTTCCAGATTTGGCGACTAATTCCATATGCCATTTCTTTCGATTCACTATAAAAGCGTGTTTTTTAGTTTTTTTTAAAACTATAATTTGTTTCAATTCCTACTATTAGTTCACTCTCTCCCTATATATATATATAT
Organism: Trichonephila clavipes; assembly: GCA_019973935.1. NCBI lineage: Eukaryota > Metazoa > Arthropoda > Arachnida > Araneae > Nephilidae > Trichonephila > Trichonephila clavipes. The sequence goes on along the minus strand of BMAU01019144.1, from coordinate 213,470 downwards.
ATATATATATATATATATATATATATATATATATATATGTGTGTGTGTATCTTATTCAAATTTTCAGTCATTAATAAAATACTTTCTATTTCTCCATTCAAAGTAGGAATTGTCTTAATTTTTTTTATGTTACTTGTTTGTTTTTTTGTTGAGAAATTCGTCAAATTTGGGCTGATTTTGTAACAATGCTAACACTTAATGGACGGGTCGAACCTGCTCTACTTTCCTTGGTTTCCAGTTCCTTTTTTAGGAGAATTAAGTAAAATCTGTATGCATGGATTACTAGGATATGTTACCAGATGAACCAAGAGAAGATTCTCCGGACTTTGATTTGTCTCGATTGAATGTTTATTATCGTAGTACGAGGGCTAATGGTGAAATCTCCAAAAGAACCTAATTCACCTAAAAAAGGCTTAGAACTGCAAACCAATCCTCCGGGAAATAACCCTTTCCCGGCATTCATCTTTTATTATATATAAACAAAATCTTAGTTTATATATTTTTTTTACACACAGAAATACTCAGTAGATTTACGTACTACAAAATTAAGATAAATTTGTGAGGACCAGGGGTACTCAACCTTTTTTCCGTCGGGCCGCATACACATGATAATTATTTCATGCAAATAATGGAAAAAGCATACTATAAGACCAAAGCAACATTGACAAACAAAACTGATCAAAATATTAAAACTCATTTTTGGCTTTTATTTTAATACTATATTAACATTTTTATCGAACACACACACAGAAATATTTATCTTTATGAATTTTTACTGAGTGAAGGGATAATCTCTATTTTTTTCAACTATGGTCAAGTCTCTTGCTTACATTCTACTATTAAAAAAAATAATTGATAGCAAAATTGATACATTTGATTGCCTGATTGATATAATTTCCAATTATATTTTTGTATATTGTTCTCAAATAATTGAATTTCGTAGTGCAATGGGCCATGATCGGGCCACTCAAAAAAGGCTGGTGGGCCACATGTAGCCCGCAGGTTTAGTATCACTGGATTAGACCCTCTCTCTTTCCCCCTAGATATGTGGGAGGAAGGGAAGAAACACTATCTATTTAATAATCAACAACAATCCATTTATTGATCTCACAAAAATAGCAATTCTGATTCAATAATTTTCAACCTGAAGAAATATTTTCAATATGAGCAAAAGGTGATGGCGGGCCATTAGTTTAACACCTTACATGACATCTAGATGGCGTTGGCTATTGCGAAATTTTTGGCACAAATATTTGTCTCAAGACTCCCAAGATGGGCAATAAATTTCTCTCTCGGGTAACCTTTTCAATGAAATTCTCCCCTTCAACGAAAGGGAACACGCGGGGGGCTAAGGGAGGGGTGACAGTCGTAAAACTGGTAAAATAAAGGTTAGCTCTTTTTTTTTCTTTTTCGGGGGAGGGGGTTAAAGCAGCAGAGTGAATCTTGACCATGAAAGACTTTTCATTTCTGGACATTGGTCAATCGTCAAACTTTTTCAACTCTTGGAATCCCTAGAACTGTAACATGTTTTCGAGGAATCCCCTTCCTCGCTGAAGGGAATATATCTTAAAATAATATTTAAAGTATATAGATAAACATATTTTTGATATTATATGTAAAGACAATTTAAAAAAAATATTATATTTTTTATTAAAAAATTTTATGATGTAATTTTAATGTTATTTACTCATTGATAATATAAATTTGTGATCCAAATGTCACCTACGCATGCATTATACTTAGTAACTGAGATATACGTTCACAATTTTTTACACAAACTATCGACGTAAAAGCTTTTTGAAATTATCTGCAGTAGCATTTCATATTCCGTGTTCAATTCGTTTTTGTATTTTGTTTTTGTTGCCTATCGCGTTAAAAATATTTTTCACTTTCTAAATACATTTTTGTGAATGGCATGAAAATGTTCATAGCTGTGTGAGAAATTCTGCGTATATGGCATGAATTGGTAACCTAAGATATAGGTCTTCTAACTTAAATTTAAATTTTAGCATCGAATCTGTTCATATGTCGACAAATTTTTTTATCTTCTTCATTATAGGTGTTTTTTCCCCCAGAAATGTAAAAGGTTTCAAAATATTGTACTAACTAGTATAAAATTACTTCGTGGAACTCGGGATAGCAAATAATAGTATATTCACAATCTACTGCATAAAATAAAGTTTTAAAATTCATTTATTATATTACAATAAAAGTTAAAAAAGATCTTTAGATAATTGTGGCTAACCGAATTTCATGAGAACATAAATCCATTTTGCATACATATTTGTAATTTTTCTTTCCCATTTTTTTTTATTGGGACTCGTGGAACACAGTTTGTCGATCAATTCTCTAGATAAATGATGTACAGAACGAAACTGTTTAATTTTTCCTGAACAAATGATTTTTAAAGGAAGAATAGGTGGATTTAAAGCAATGAAAAATTAAATTTCACGTTTTAATGAACAAACAGTATGATACAATTTTACTTTTATACAATAGAACAGGGGTTGGCAACCTATTTCACGAGAGGTACAATTCTCAGTGGTACCCTGAATTACTCAACAAATGTGTCAATTTTTGAGAGCATGGAAGATGATAAATTTATAATGGTCCTTATTATACGAAGATCTCCAGAATTATGGACAATTGCGAAATTTCGAAAAAATCGGAAAGATATCTCGAAACATAAATTTACAGCTATTTTGTGAATTATTGGATATCATTGCTGGTGAGATTTGATTGTTTGAAAAGAGAAGATCGTGTGCACTCTGCTCTCCGCTTTTGGTTGATTTCGAAAAAGGCAAGAAAAAAAAATTATCTCTGTGTGTGTAGCGCACTTCCTTCAATAGAATCCTCCCCTTTCTCTGCAAGGGGAAGAGGGACACAGTCTTTACGACTGTGAAACGAAATACTTGTTCTTTTGGGGGGCGGGGGGGGAGTAAAATAGTGTTGAATCTTGACCATGAGAGAGATCTAAAATGGCTTTCTTACTTTTTCGACTCATGGATTCTGATAATTTGTTATGAATGCTTTATTCATTTCTAACTATGGAAAAAATCCGATGTATTTTGCAATCTAAATTTTAGGAGCTGTTCTTGTTTTAATATAGATTTTACCGTCAAATGTCTTTTAAAATGTCAATAAGTTGTTCGCTCTCCTTGATTATAGGTGTTTTTATCCACAAATAAAAAAAAGTTCATTTTCCATTACAAAACGATTTAGTTGTGCAAAAGCAATGTATTAACGTGAATAAATTTGTTTTGTTGGTCCCGGTACAGTAAACAATGGAATGTTCACAATCTAGTAGGCACTACATATAAAGAAAAACGATTTAATATTCTTTTATAATGGAATAATAAATGTTTCTAAAAGTATTACAAAATAAAGTTCTTATGTACAAAAAAAATGTTTCAGATATTTCCAATTAGGTATACACTTACGCCTGTATTACATTATTAAAGGTTTAAGGGAAACAATTTTGAATAGAATTTTCTTTAAAAAGTTTATATATATATATATATATATATATATATATATATATATATATATAAATGTTAAAAAAGTTAAAGGTTATCAATTTTGATATTTTTCTAAGATAGTATACAGCTATTTCATTAAAAAACTGGTTAATTATGGTTTTGACCATTATTTTACATATAAAATATTTTTCAAATTCAAAAAATATTTTTATAACAAACGGTACGTAAATGCAAATAACCATTACAAAATTATTTCATGTTCCCCAAAAAAAAAAAAAAAAAAAAAAAGAAGAAAGAAAGAAAGATATTTTGAAATTAAAATTTACTTTTGTAACTTTAGAGAATGATTAAAATATCATTATAAGGGAGAGAAAATAGGCTGGCAATTAATTATCAAGCACAATTAATCAAGCATATAATATATAACATTGCCTTTATTTTTTCTAAGAAATTTATGTTTATTTAATGAATATATGTCAATAACAATTTTTCAATTTGGAAGTTAACATTATATTTAAATCAAAGAAAATTGCATTATTGTTTAATTTTTGGGCATATTTGGTAACAAAATAATAGTTTCATTCTATGTAGGAATCCAAATAAATTATTCTTCCTCTCTTTCTGTTTTAGTACATAGGAAAGAAATTGGAAACTTTTATTGCTTTTTTGTACTTTTCTTTCCTAAAGATTTCGACCAACAAGTGTTTTCCGGTCCCCTCTGAAGTGAAATTCCCATGAGATATTATACATCGTGGGGTGGATGACCAGAGTACTTAGCTCTTCCGAGCTATAACCTCTCGTCATTAGGATTTCGAGTGTTATGACTCTTACATTTTTTTAAATAATAGTACTTAAAAGTAAAAAAAAAAATTTTTAAGGACAGTAATAGAAATAAAAATTTAAAATTAAAAGAATGCATTAAGTGCTTGAAAAATACCATGAGATGTTGACCTCATGACATGACGAGATGCCTTTGAAAGGACGCTAAACGGTATTGTGGCTGACAAAACGGCAAAGTAATTTATCATATAGTGATTATACTGAGTAACAGATTGTTTTTAAACAATAATTTATGGTAAAATAGCTTTGTAATAATTAGATTGACTTAAGTTTTCTAGTGGATAGATTCAATATCTCCCCCCGAAAACAAGGTATAAATTGCTCTTAACTGATTATGATATATTTCCTGAGAAAATGAATAGAACAAATAAGAAATGTAAAACTTTTTAACATTTGAAAATCGAGCAATTTGATCCACAATTACGAGATAAAAAAAAGCAAACATTATTAATTATAACAGTTATATTTTTCCTTCGTTTATAAAATAAATCATTCATTTTAAAAGTCTTTCAAAATTAAAAATTATGAATATTTGGGTTTAAAAAATGAAAACACCGTTTAATTATTTAGAAAATTAAGTTTCAATTTTTTTAAAAATTAGTGTTTTTAAAAGTTTATTCAGCAGATATATCTTTTTCTGAATGCTTTACTTTCTAATTCAAAAATGAACTGGTAATAAAAATCAATATTTTAATTATAGTAATAAAATAAAAACTCCAATGAGCAATAAATATATGTTCATATCGTAATGCCCAACATATTTCTTTTTCCATAAAGAATTCATAATAAAATTTTACTACTTAAAAATTTTTTATCATATATTTAACTAAAATGGATAAAATTTGAATTAACATTAATTCTAAATTTTATATGTGTAAAATGTAATGCGCAAAGAAAAATCCCAACTTATATTATGTTAAAAATTTAGTCAAGAACTTGATCAAGTTATTGAAAATGTTCAATGACAGAAAATGCCAGACAGTATTTTTAATAGAAAAAAGGCAAAAATTTAAAGATAGAGAGAGACTTTAAAATCGCGATATTGCCATATTTATTCGAATCTAAGCCGCACTTTTTTTTTCCCGATGCTTAGGCTACAAAAATTCTGGTGCAGCTTAGATTCGAAGACTGAAAAAAGTTTTTAATGCTGTTAAAGTAAATTAATTATTCACTTTTTATTAATTCACCTTTATTATTTTTTTTTTATTTCATTTAGTTAGTGATTGAATATAAACGTCATATTGATCAGCTACACGAGGGCTTTTGGTGACGGACCTCGTAACTTTGAACCATAGTCAAGTGACGAGGACGACACCTGAGCTTGCACTTCCCATTTCCTAACTACCACACCAATGAGAGGACGTTTGAGCTCTCAGATTTAACGTTCATCGCTCCCCTACGAGTACGTTACCTTGACCACTAGGGTATCGCAGCCACTTTTCATTCCGTAAATATATCATATATCAATAATATATTTTACACTATTTTTTTTCACAAAAATGTGCTGAGAATATGGGGTGCGGCTTAGAATCTGAACATAATTAATTGAAAAAATAAGTTTCTGTTAATTAAATTAGAAAACAATATTTTGTGTTAATAATTGTTCCAATGGTTTATGGTAAAGTTTTACGTCAAATATAAAATCGATGGGAAAATTTTTTTTTGTTAATTAAAAAGAAAATAATAATATAATAATAATAATTGCATTACAATAATTAGATTAAAATTTTAATTTGTTAGTAAGGTGTAGTAATTTGTGTTCTTATTGTGAGTTAATTCACAACTTTCGATCAAGTATAAAGTAAGTATACTCTCATTCTTCGTTAAGTCATTTCGCAGAATTTAAATATTCTTAGACATTCCTTCAATGACAAAAAAAAAAAAAAAAAAAAATCTAAGCAGTATAATTATAAACGATTTTTTAAAGCACACATGCAGAAAATATTTAAAACTTTCCTAAATCGGAAAGTTCGTCAGATTTGAGATGCTAAATCTCTGTACATCATAAACCTTTTCCATTGTCCACTATTTGCAAGTTACCATAATTTCAGCTGGCGACTATATTTCAGAAAGATATCGCCAAAAATAAGTATTCGTAGCCAAGAATAAATTCGCTTTTCAAACGATGGTGGTGCCATCTGTTTGAGATAGTCCTAACTACGCCAAAAATAATTCAGAATGAACTTAAAATTAAAAAAAAGTTAATTAAGAAAAACATAAAACTTAATTCTGGCTACACTAGTCCAAAGAGGGAAGCTTGCTTTCTTATATACTATTTAATTCTACTCTAAAAAAAAAATGTTTTTTTCTGTTAAAATGTCTTTTGCGTTTCCACCTCCTATACTTTAACATAGAAAAGTCAAATTTCATTTTGCAAAAATGCTGAAAACTGTGTAATTTTCCAAAAATCAAAATTCAAGAAACACTATCCTTTAAACAATTATTTTCTTTATATTCATAAAAATTTTATTATTATTGGAGCTTTTTCCTGCCCACAAATGTCTTTGCCGTTTCATCCCTATCCTTTAACATTGACCGAAAACAGTAAATAGTTCCTTCATAAAAGATGAATTATATGCCTTTTTTAAAAAATTTCCATTATTTTCTCGATTTTGAAATAAGCATTTTTTTTTTCATGCTACTATTCTTAAAATTTTCGCTTACTTTATTCAACTTTCTGATGATTATGTTCTGACAGCTGTCATGATGAAAGAAAATGACATCACTTTTAGAACCTTCCCCTTTTTCACGTTTAGAAATGGCTTCTGTTCGTTCCCAACCGTTTGAAATACTAAAAAACCCCTCTCTCCCACTTCTACTTTTGTTCAAAACTAAAGATAAGGACAGCTTCCGCATTCTTCTCCATTTGTCCATGGTGGGGTTCCAGTTTGACTTCTATAGTCTGTGACACCGACCCCTCTTTTATTGCTCTCTTTCCCCATCGTTCAAGTTTGTAAAGGAAATCCTCAATATTCCAAGTTCAAAAAAGGTCATGAATACAAAGCTGTACCAACACCTCCTAGATACTAGGAGGTGCTGGCTGTACTCTCAAGTGTCATTCTCGCTGTCCGATCTTGACTTAGAACAGGGATGGTCAACCTAAATGACCTTGCAGGTCACTTCGGAAAACATTATAATCCTACGGGCTGCATATAAAGATTATGTATCTTTATATTAGATTTAGACCCATTACAAACATTTATTGGAGTGAAAATTTAAAAAAAAAAAAAACGGAATGAATTATTATTGATTTTATTATTTTTCATCTATACAAGCATAGATAATTTAATAATAATAATGCAATGAATCTACGATCTTTTTTTTGCACACAAACTGTCGAAGTCTAGGCTTATTGAGATTAAATGCAATTACATTACGTATTCTGAGTTTAATTTGTTCTTGTATCCACTCACATTGAAAAATATATTTTACTTAAACATAATTTTCTGAATGGCATTAAAATGCTTATAGCTATGTGAGATGTACTGTGTATTTTGCGTGAGAGAGTTTGTAATGTAAAATTTAGGAGCTGTTCTTGTTTAAATTAAGATTTTAACATCGAATTTGTTGATACACCTATAAGTTCTTTCCTCTCCTTCATTTCTTTTTTTTTTCCCCCACAAATGGAGAAAGGTGCCTTTTCCATTAGAAAACTATTTAGTTTTGTTGACGAGTACAAAATTATCTCGTGGAACCCAAGGTAGTAAAAACACACACATTAGAATATTCACAATCTAATATGAAGTATATATACACAAAGATAAAATGTGTGTTTTAATATTCTTCTGTTATATTATAATAAAAGTTTAAAAGGTGTTGCAAAATAGTTATTATAAATAAATAAAATTTTCAGTTTTAATGAATAAGATGCGCTTTAGATACTGGTAATCATACAAATTTCATAAAGAACGTGAATTCATTTTGCATACATATTTATAAGTTTCTTTTCAATATTTTATTGTGACTCGTGGAACCCCAGGGTTCCGTGGAACACAGTTTGAATTGAGGAACCCTACGAACTATAAGGCATTTGGGGGAAACTCCATTCCATTATTAGAGAAATATGTATCCTGGAACAATATTTAAATTTAATCAACTTGTTATAGGAACTTTATAGATTGTAAAAAGTATTGTATTTGTTATTAAAAAAAATTCGTACTAGTCTAATATAATTCACGCATTAATAATAAACTATGCATCAGATGTCACCTACCTATGTATTATACTTAGTAATTGGGATATGTTTGCATTTTTTTCACTCAATCGCAAATTATTTGCAATTGAGTCTATGCAAATTATTTGTAGTCGCATTTCATATTTTGTGTCTAATTTGGTTTCTCACACCTTTTTTTCGTTTCCCCATACATTGAGAAACACATTGTTCTGATTGGTATTAAAATTTTTAGAGCTGTGTGAAAAGTTTTGTGCATTCTGCATGAATTTATAACCCGAAACTAAGGAGCCATTCTTGGTTAATTTTAGATTTTAACTTCGAATCTGTGGAATGCCAATAAGTTGTTCCCTCTCCTTAATTGGCAAAAAATTTCTCATTAACACGCCAAAACACACCCGAGCTGTCTGGTCCAAGGCGCCATAGTTCCTTGTCCACATCTGGACACACTTGCCCATCACGCCACCTGTTTCTAGTATCCCCTTCATAAAACACTAGAAAAAGACAACATGGTTATTTTTAAGATAGGCTTCGCCTATTGTCAATGGGGCGCCGAACTCTTAAGTCTATTATGCCGACCCGTCTGCTATCTCCACTCCCTGAGTTCAGACAATAAACAATGGCCCCATGGCCACATGCACCGGTCATTCCACAGCTGGTTGATCGTAAAACATTCAGGGACAATCGATGGGTGAGGCACTTGTCCTTGACCAGCTGATGAAACCATAAAACCTATTGTGAATCGGAAGATGGAAATTTACTCCCATCGAAGATGTCACACAATGTATCCTTCCTCAGGAAGGCGGAGTTACAAGTTTACTTTCCCTCTCTTTCCAAATGTGCAATTCTGACTTAATAATTACTCGCAAAAAAATTAATTAAAATTTTTTAAAGTATGCGCGTTTGAAAGAGCATAAAAAAAAGGAAATTTTCCTGTTTTTACTTTTTATATCCGATGAGTTAAAATATTTTTATGATCGTTTTAATGCACTAGATATGAATTTTCAGGTCTTTAAAAATAATATTTAAAAATACTTAGAAATTTTTTTTAAAAAAAATCAGAATAATGGAGAAATTAAAATTTTTTTCTTGCCTTTTTAGATTCATTTTATTCCATGCAATTAAAAGCAATACCCTAGATGTAAATATCCGAGAAAGAAATTTCATAGTATTAACATTACGCTCGAGATTTTATGGTGGCGTGTCAACGGGACCCTTAAATCTTCTCCTATTTGAAATACACTATGGGAAGCTATAGTACCTGATCATTAGCAATGAATTCTATCTTATCATATTCTCACTCCTTCTCCTCCTTGCTAGCTAGAAAACCTTGACTATATACAGTAGACTTAATTTGAAAATATCACGGTTTCTTCTTCAAAAGGGTTGGTTGTGAATAAACCCGAATTGATAGCCAAAAATTTCCTAAGAGAATTAGAGGAAGATACGCGAATAGATCTGTCACAAATTCACTATATACATACATAATTTCATAATACAAATAAGGAAAGCTGAAAATAATAATACCTCCCCCCCTCCCCCATAAAAACGTATTAGGTAAGAGAAAGGGAAAAATAAAAATTTCCTTTCCTCTTCATGCAAATACATCAATAGCACATTTCAAATACAAATGCACAGTACAAACATGGGCTGTTGGCAATGAACCTCACAATTTTGAGCCCCGGTCAAGTGATCAGGATGACACCTGAGTTGGCCTCTTCTCCAAACAACCACACAGCACCAACGGAAAGACTTCGACAGAATTAACATACATCAGCCCCTCTACAGAGGCACTAGGGCTCTAATAAGTGGCAAGTGGTTCCCAAACTGTGTTCCACGGAACTCTGGGGTTCTATGAATCACAATGAAAAATTCGATAAGAAATAAATATGTATTCAAAATGGATTCACGTTCTCTATCAAGCTTACATAGTTACAAGTATCTATAGCTCGTCCTTGTTATTAAAACTGAAAATTTATATTTAATAACTTTATTATGCAACACTTTTTAAACTTTTATTATAATACTAGCTGGATGGCCCGGCGTTGCACGGGCTTCTTCAAGTGCACGGCTTTATGCCTTGGAAGATTCCCCTTCCTCTCTCAGTGTCAGCACTTCCTGGTGTGTATGTGATTACTATATTACTGTCATTAAAATACTGTTTTTCTAAGTTCCTTCCACGTCTTTGTCCCGTCGGGCAGGTCTGTTTTCTCACCGCTTAGCTCGGCGTTGCACGGGCTTTTTCCTTCGGTACAACTGTATCCACATGGAAATTTTCCCTTTCTCTCTGGATGCTAACGTGTGTGTGTCTGGGCGATTTCTATATTTATGTCATTTTTATGGTATATAATTCTCCGTGTGTGTGTAACTTTCGTTTCTCCTCCTCCTTTTCTGTTTGGAGTGCCCAAAAAGCAAGAGGGATGGTTAAGATAAAGGACAATGTGTACTTAATCGTTTGCGAATGACAGCACTATCAAATTTCAACAATGAGTAACGAAAGATCAATTCAATAGGAACACCGTAATTTTCAAGAAAATGGCAACTGTAATATTTTAAACATTATTTGATCATTTTATTATTATATTATGTAAACATTATTATATTATCTATGTCTGTATACATGAAAAATAATGAAAGCTATAATAATTATTCATTCTGTTTTAAATTTCCACTCTAATAAATGTTTTTTTTTTCAAATCTAATATAAGGGTACATATTTTTATGTGCGGCCCGCGAGATTATAATTTTTTTTCCGAAGTGGCCCGCAAGGTCATTTGGGTTGGACACCCCTGATTTAGGGGTATGAAAAGTAGTTTACATCCAATTCTTGGACCTACTGAATAGAAGCACAAAATTTCATAAGAATCGGTCTAGCCGTTTCGGAGGAGTTTGGTTACAAACACTGTGACACGAGAATTTCATATATTAGATAATAAATTAATATTAAAATGGTTTACCTTTATATATATACACACGTATATATACATATATATACTTCCTACTAGAGTGAGAATATTCTATTGTTTACTATATCGAGTTCCACGAGATCATTTCTACTCGTTAGTTAACAAAATGCCTTGCAAAACTTGTAACGTCGTGAGAAGGTAGCGTGAAAATAATACATCACAGCAAGGTTGTGGGAGTAAAAAAAAATACTTTTAATTTTTTCCTCCAATAGGATAATCGATTTAAGTTAGTTTATGAAGTTATAGAATTCAGATTATATGCCAAGCCGGTGTAGTCAGTCCATATTCCATTCTCAACGCCACCGGCGTTCATCCTCTTTTCACTCCAATCTCCGGACTAAGCCCTTTTCTCCATACAAGGCGGGCTCCTCTCTCTCCTCCGACTCTTTTTCTTCTCTTTTTCCGTCCCCTACTCTCTCTCTTTTTCCGTCTCCTCCCTTCTCTCCTGAAAAATAACCCTTTTAAACACCAAGGGTGTGTTCTCAACACGCCCCTCGTTCCTTCTTATTGGCAGGTCACAAAAGTCTCTCTTGACCTCCCTCGTCCTATTTGCGCATAACACGCCAAAACACCCCCGAGCTGTCTGGCCCAAGGCGCCATAGTTCCTTGTCCAACATCTGGACACACTTGTCCATCACGCCACCTGTTTCTAGTATCCCCTTCACTCAACACCAGAAAAGACGACATGATTATTTTAAGATAGGCTTCGCCTATTGTCAATGGGGCGCCGGCTCTACTTTACCATTATGATTTTCAGTCAGAGTGTCGTCATGGATCCGAGGACAAACAATAAACAATGATCCCTAGCCACGTGCACTGGTCATTCCACAGCTGGTGGATCGTAAAAATTCAGGGACAATCGATGGGTGTGGTACTTGTCCTTGAACAGCTGGTGAAACCATAAAACCTATCGTGAATCGAAAGATGGGAATTCACAACCATCGACGATGTCACAAACTGAATGGTGTTCTAATGGAAAATTCACCTTTTTGCATTTGTGGTAAAAACACCATTAATGATGGGGATAAAAAAACAACAACTTATCAACATATCAACAGATTTGATGTTATAATTTAAATTTAACAAGAACACCATCTAAATTTTAGGTTGAAAATTCATACGAAATACCCAGGTTTTCTCATGCAGCTATAAACATTTTAATGCCATTCAGAACATTGTATTTAAATGAAATATATTTCTCAACGTAAGTAGCTACAAAAACAAAGTATAAAACAAATTAAACTCCGAATACGTAATGCGATCGCATTTAATCTCAATCGCTAATTTGTATGAATACAAGTAAGCTCACATTCCAGTTATTAAATAATGAATGGATAAGTGACACTTGGATCACAAATTAATATTATTAATAAGTAAAATTGGAATAAAAAATTAGATTATAATTTTTTTAATAATAAATGCAATACTTTTTTTTAATTGCCTTAACACAAAGTTCCCATAGCATGTTGATCTACTTTAAATACTATTTTGAGATACATTCTTCGAAGTATGTGCATGGAATAGGGTTCGGCGAAAACACCTTCAAGTTCTAGGAGTTCCATGAGGTAAAAAAGTTTGGGAACCACTGCACCAGGTTACTGCAGCTTCCTAATTTACTTGTGTTCAAGTCCTTTTTCTGAATACTCTGAAGTCCTTTTTCTGAATACTATCCATTGTGCCCCATAGTGAAGTGCATTTTATATATAACGAACTTTCTCTCGGGTGGTTCAATTTTTTCCCCTCCTTTTTTTAAAAGTATTTCTGGACATTTTAAGTTATTCTTTCTTTTAACTCATTTTATGTGGTCATAAATCTTGAACTGGTTTTATTAGGTACCTAGCTCGCCTAGACCAGTAGAATTATGGGTGTTTCATCCAAGAAGTGCAACTCTTAACCCCCATCGTTCCAGTTTACTGGAAACATCTTCGATATCCCCTTTCGCCCTCAATGGAGTTGTCTCGTGTCCCCGTGTCCTTGAACTAGTCTCCGTTCATTTGTAGTAATGATCAGTCTTGCTGGTAACTTCGTTTCCTGTAGCTCGAAAATGTCAAAACGTAAGTGCTTGAGCATCAAAGAAAAAAAATAATTCTTTAGGAAATGTGTGGATAAAGGCGTCAAAAAACTTTCCTTGCAGTTTTTCTTTCTTTCTTTTTGAAGGTAACATATATAAAATAAATATGATTGGTTTATAAAAAAAGTGCGGATAATTACATTTTTTAATTTATAGTGTTTATGAATTTAAAATTTTTTTTATGTGGTTTATAAAGAAAATTAAAAGATAAACCCCTCTACATAACGAATTTTCCATATAACGAACTTTTTTTCTGGACTTAGCGACTTCTTTATCTAGAGGTCCGATTGTATGTCACTTTTTTCATCAAAGCTCTCTAATACATCATCACTTTCTGTATTGATTAAGTTATCCGCTTGTCATTTTTATAGCTACGAAATTAGATGAAAATATTAAATAAAAATTAAAAAGGCACAGATATGCAGTTCTAACAGTTCCGAGAAAAAAATAACACAATGTGCATAAAATGAAACACAAACGAGGCCTACAAAAAATTCAAGCAAGAAAGTAAATCTTAGAGTCCCGCCAAAGAAAGTCCCAGTGGAAAAAAAGTAAATTTTTGCGAACCGTCCTTTAAGTGTTAATATTGATTTCGATTTTCAAAAGTAAATAAATAAAATTCAACTTTAATTAATGTTTGAATTTTTTTTAACTAAGGATGCTTATATATATATTTTTTAAGGATTAACAAGAAAAGATTTTGTTCCGAATATCCTGAAGAATGTCATGTGGCTGACGAATCTTTGTGTTCAAAATACCCATCGTATTGTGAAGCTAACAAGACTTTGGTGAGAATTTGATACAATATACCAGATACTCATTTCCATCGATTTTTTGATTTATTTTAATTAATTACATTATTAAACAATTAAGGAATGTCGTACATTTTCATATCTATGCTAACTGGCATTAGATAAAAGAAATTTAATGTATTATAATATATAATTGAAATGCATTAGAGTATTTCAGAATAATAGGGTGGATCAAAAGTTTTTGTGTGTATACATTTAAAAATTTAATAAATAACAGATAGAGCCTTATGGTAAAAACAGTAAAAAAAGCAGATACGAATCATTCAAGTAATCCAGCTCTTTCCACATTGGGTTGGATTGATTCAATATCCCAAGTAAACTCTTCATCTTTTAAGTGCTTTTTAAATATTCATTAAATTTCTTTTAAAATGGGCAAGTTTATCAAATCATGCTATCTCACTCATCAGATGGGAGATAAAAGCCCTGACGAGCTAGGTGCTCCAAATACAACCCCCAACTAAGAATGGACTCACACTTAAAATATGATGATTAGTTTGTTGAACCAGTGTTGCCAGATCATGCGATTTTTCGCGAATTTTGCTACTTTTTAAAACTTTCCGCTACTTTTTTTAATTCTATTGCTATTTCGCGAATTTTATGCTACTTCACTTGAAGATCCCGCTACTTTTTGATAGATTTAATCATGTATAAAAGTACTGGAACAAGTTTCGAAAAAAAATCCTTTTTTTCGGAAAAATCGTAAATGAAAAAAAAATAAAAAGTGATTTTAGTCCCCAAAGAAAACATGGAATTGCATTATGATTCACTACTCCGAAACGCCGTAATTTCTCCCCACCCCTCTTCCATTCACTGCAAGTGGTAGAAAAAAAGGAATGGCGGGATTCTTTCTAATTCCGATAGAAGCATGAAAATGAAACATGTAATGTTCTTAAAAAATAGACAAAGAGAGAATTTCTACATAAATATTAAACTGGAAAAGTAATTGTGAAAGGACAAATTCTCTTATAGAACTAAGTAAATTGTATAATTATCATCAACGGTACTGCATTGAATTAAAGAATAAAGACCTATTTTTATAATTAATTAACGTTGCAGCATTAGATTTTTAAAAAATTGTATACAATGACATAAATAAGTAATTGTAATCTAGAGAGATTATGTGATAAAAATCTGATTAAATCCCTTTTGAAAGGTTTTGACCTAAATTCAGCGGCGTAAAGTACACCCTCGCATTGCGGGGTGGCCTGGGAATTCTAGGGGTTCGAAAGGCTGACTGACGCCAAGTACGTATTAGGGCTTGGGGTCCGAATGCTGACATTGCTATGGGCCCTAATATTCTTCGTTGCGCCGCTGCCTTTTTCCAATCAACTACTTGTCTTTCTATTCGCTTACTTAAATTAATACAAGGATTGAATCAAGTATTGTTAAATTACAGCTGCCAATTTTAACAGAATTTAAGCGGATTAATTTGCCTTTCAAAGTGATCATGTTGATCATTAAAAATTACTGAAAGAATTAAAAGATTATACCTTTACTCTTTTAAGAAGAAAAATTTACCCTAAATAAGTGAATCGCGAAGTTGACATGAGTTTAACAAGCCTTTATTTGCCTATTGAAGTATTTGATGGATGTCTTTTTGAATAAACTGACAAGCAAAATTAAAATAATATCTACAGAATCTACTAAAGAAATCTATCATAGATGTTATAATTTTCTCAAGATTTAAATGGGCAACATTTAAACGAACTCTCTTCAAAAAAAAAAAATTACGGAACTTTAGAAAAGATAAAGAATTTTTCCCCTGATATTTTTTAAAATTCAAATCGTGCTTTTCTTCTTTTTTTTTTATGTATATATATCTGCCTTCAGAATTATCAGACCAATCTAAATTATATGTTCTGGAGGATCAATGGAAACATATTTTTAGCATACATTTGAAGGATGTTTTTCTATCTGAATTTGAGCTTTTAAATGATGGAGAATTATTTTGGTGTCACATTTTTAATATAAAAGACACAGTTAGAGAAATCCATTTTTAAGAGATTTAGGTATAATTGCTTTAAAGCTTTACAGCCTACCCATAAGTAATGTCAGTGGAAACTACATTCTCCAGTTACGTCAAAAATAAGAAATCGAATGTGCTTCGAACTGTTTGAGTCAATACTCAGAATCAAAATGACTTTGGAAGAATGAGGGACTTGCTTCGTTGATTTCATTCCATCACCACAAATGCTTCGATATAATTCAGAAATTTATAAAAAAGACACGGCAGATGACGATACTTAGCAGGAAGAATTTGAATGCATTTTAAAGGAATTAAATAATTAAAGCATTTTAACGTATTTTTTAAAACACACACACAGTTTTACAAAATTAAAAAAAATTATATTTATGAATTTCAAGTGAAAATCGATTCGCTACTTTTTGCTACTCCCCCCCCTTTTCTCGGGCTACTTTGCTGCATAAGTTTCTGGAAACTGTGAAGTGAACACACTCCTAACACGGCGTACCCATATGTTGCCAAAAAAATTTAGCGCCAAAACTTTTGTCGATAAAAATTACAATATGGTAGCGCTACATTTCTTTAAAAAAGGAGCGACTTGACCAAGGTCATTTTGATACTTTCAAGGTTGATACTTGACCCAAAGCCATCTTGAAGGACGAATCAAGATGAACTTGCTTGATCCCCTCCCCCAAAGGAAACGGCAACCCTAAAAAGGGTGAGGGCCAAAATGATCTACATTCGGAGTAGTCTTTTTCGCCCTTTGCGTCTTGTTCAGAGGTTGTTTGCTCACGTACCGGTTTAGATAGAATGGCTGCTGAAAGGAAATTGAAAGAGAGTGAGGCCACATCAGGTTTCTTTGTGCTTCTTGGTGAAAGAGGGAAGAAAGCTACGTTAGAATGGTGTATGAAAATGAATTTAATGCCTTCCAGGTATGAATGTCCGATATGTAGCAAGGATATGCGTTTACAGGAGCGAAAGGGAACGATTGATAGCTACGAATGGCGTTGTCGTAGCCAGTCGAAAGAGAATCCCCACGACGTAAATAGGAGCGTTAGGAAGGGAACATGGTTTAGCGAGAGTAAGCTTGGTCTGTGTATCATCTTGCGTTTAACTAGATATTGGTTTGGCAAGAGTACGAATGAGTTCGTGGTGAATGATTTGAAAGTTAATAAAAATACCGTCGTGGATTGGTATGCGTTATGTCGTGAGGTTTGTATGCTTGCGTGTGTGAATGAAAGTGCGAAACTTGGCGGAGAAGGTGAAACCGTGGAAATAGAAGAAAGTTTGTTGGGCAAAATGAAGCATGTAACAGAGAGAAGAGTGAATGGTAGATGGGTGTTTGGAGGAGTGCAGAGAAAGTCTAAAAAATGCTTCTTCCGTGTGGTTCAGTCTAGAACGAAAGAGGAATTACTTGAAGTAATTCGTGAGTGGATCTTGCCGGGAACCACAATAATTTCGGACTGTTGGAAGACTTATGACTGCCTCTCGGACGAGGGGTATGTTCATTTACGAGTCGACCACAATCTGACTTTTGTAGATTCCGAGGCCGGTGCGCATACTTGGTCGGCGATAAAAAAAACCCTTCCTGCAGCCCATGTGGAGGGTCAATTCGACTCCTATTTAGCCGAATACATGTGGCGTCGTGCAAACGGTCACAAAATGGTGGACGCCAACTTTAATGACTACCTGCGAGCTATAGCTCAAGTATACCCGCCACGTGAAAAAGATGACCCTCTAGAATGGGGTAAGTGCCTTTTTAAAATGATGAAATTCATATATTTCTTCGATTTTATCTTTGCGAAATGCTCTTTTCGACCTTTTTTTAAATGTATAACATTGTACCACAATGGTCCCTGACGCTAGTACGGAAACCCCGTTCATTTCATCGACCATTTCGTCAACCAATGACGCAATTCGGAAACCAACGGTTTTCACAGCTTTTTCGTCTCTGACGCCATTTTGAAAACATGGTTTTTTCTTTTGGTGCCAAATACACATATATAGCGCCATTTATGGGCAAAATACGAAACTATTTTAATTGTAAAAACAAAAATTCATCCTAAGATGCAGTTAGGTCCAAGCCACAAACTCTTATAATCCAACTAGCTGCATAGCCCGGCGTTGCACGGGCTATCTCTCCTTTTATAAATTTTCCCTTTCTTTCACAAAATGAGAACTTCTAATACTCATTTTCAAAATTACTTACACCCCCCATTTCCCCGGCGTTGCTCGGGCTTTCTCTTTTCTTCATGACACCAGCATTTCTGTGTGTGTGTTTGTACGCGCACAATGTGAGTGATTTCTAAAATTGTGTCAAAAAATTTCCCTTTTTCGAAATTTGTTCTATTCCACTTATTCTCGATTTAAGACTGTTTTCTTTCCTCTCTCTATAGCCGGAACAGGTTTTTTTTAGTGTAAAATTATTGTTCTATCTTCCCCTCCTTCTCGCAGATAAGATATAGCTTCAAATTTCGATGTATGACTTATGAAAAACAATATTGCGTTAGAATTAAAAAATTATTAATGTGAAGCAATAAAAAGAAAACGATTCTGATGCTAAGAGTAAAACAAAAAACGCTCATCATTTTTAAATAATAGTTTTAATTTCTAAGAATCTAAAATAAAATAGATTTCAGATTTTCATGAATCAATCAATCGTTGCATATAGTTAGCTTAAAAATGTCTAAAATGTTTTGATCCAAAATAATAGACGATGTACTTTTTAATTAACAAAGAATTCCTTTAGCAATGAAATAATAGAAATAATCCTTTTAAAAAACATATATAAATTTATTAAAATCAAATTTTTATAAGTAATAAATAAAAGAAAAATTTACAGATAGTTATTGAAACGATTGCTTTTTTCTGGATGTTTGAATGTTTGATTAAACATATAAATATATATAAGTAAGAAAAAAAACATTATGGGGGAAAGCCTAGATATATTTATTTATATACATGTACAGAAAAAAACTTAAAAAAACCCGATCTGATTAAAACATTTTGATATTTTATTTTAACCTTCAAAAAATGCAAAAAAAGAAAATGCTTAAATATCTTTCGCAAAAAGGAGAAAAAACTAAAGTATTTTTTGAAAAATTGTAAAAAAAAAAAAGTTTTTGATATTCAATTTCGACAAATCTGGTGATTTTCAATATTTATAGGCGCACCTTCTTTTCTAGTGTAACCTTTCATCAAGCTTAGAGGTCTGAGTAGAAAAAGTTTTCTTGCGCCAAACAGGTTTTCGCCGCCAAACTCAGAGCTATTGTAAAATTGATTTTTTTAAAAAAAGTTTCAACTTGTTTTCGGGCTTCATTTTTAAGTTAATGCTTTCAAACTTCATATATCGATTGAAAACAACGGTAATTGGGTGGATCTTAGCCTAAGCACACTGCTTGGCGACAAAATATTTGGCGATAAAGGGTACAAAATGGCAACCTTTCTGAATTGTCCAGCCCGGTGGCTGACATATGGCAACCCTAAAACCGGTCTAGCAAAAAAAAAAAAAAAAAAAAAAAAAAAAAAAATCGGATGAAAAGTGGACATCGTTCATTTTCGCCCTTGACCCTGCTGCAACACGTCGAGTTCACCCCTGCTCATGCTTTCTTCCCCACGTGTTCCGATTTTTGGCTTGATTTTGCACCGGTTAGAATGGCTTGCGAAAGAAAATTGCTTGAAAGCGAGGCAAGCACAGGATTTTTTGTTTTGCTTGGAGAACAAGGGAATAAGGCTGTTTTAGATTAGGTTATGAAAGAAGGATTAATTCCCTCCAGATATGAGTATTCGAAGTGTAAAAAGGATATGCGTTTGGTTGAACGAAAGGGTACGATTGATGGTTTTGAGTGAGGTAAGTGATTTTTACAATTTTTAAAATGTTTTTCTTTTATTTTACTGCCTTTATCTCGTATAAATGCTCCTTTTGCCCTTTTTTATTTTATGCTTTTGTGTAAATACATGTGTTTTCAGCGTCCCTGACGCCATTACGGAAACCCCGTTTTTTAGGATTTTTTAACAGCTGAGACCGTCACCCCCCTTCTCCTTTTCCTTCGTTTCCGGCCCTGACGGCGTTACGGAAGCGCCTTTTCTTAGGGTTTTTTATCACCAGCTAAGACCGTCAACCCTTAGATTTTTCTTCGTTTTCTTCCATGACGTCATTTCAAAAAATGACGTCATGGAATTTGAATTTTGGTTGATTTTATATTACATTTTTATATCCATCAAGGATTTTTGGTCTCCATCCTCTTTATTAGGATAGAGGTTCTTACAATAGCTACGACTTTATGTAATATTTAATTTCTCATATATTTTCCTGAAATTTGTTTATATATGTTATACACTGTACGGTGAAATCATTCAGAAGGATTGCTCTAATTGAAACAAAAGGGAAAAGTTCTAGTTCTTGGGAAGGCTGTAATATCAATAGTAATTCAAGGATACAGTAATAGTCCGATAGGTGGGGCTGAGTGATAACCGTGTGAGTCAATTTCGTGTAAGTCGAGGTATGATTTTACATATAAATTATTTTTAGTTGATGTCGGAAACGAAAAAAAAATAATTAAGAAAAAAAATGTTTATTAAAATCTTAGAATAACACAAATACAAATTCGCAAATCGATGTTATTTTGATGTAGGTTTCATAAATTCTAACTTGGTAGTCTACCGGGTCAAAGACTTTTCATCCCCCTAAATTTCCTCGTAGCATACTAATATTTTTTTTATTTGTTTTGTTGAAAAAATACGCTCATCGTCGGAATTTATATTTTCTAAAATTTGTCACCCTTTTTCAACTAAGCTGATGCCTTCTATCAAATTCTTCGTCATTCGGTTGGCTCCTATTTTAACCCACCCTCGGTTTTTGAACTTTTTTTCGTCGCCAAGCAGGGCGATAAGTTCTCCAAGCTATCTACCCTTCCTTTTCATTAAAATTCCGTTGACCAATATGTTCAAAATTAACGCTAGTTACGTTAACTATGGCAACCCTAAAACCAATATATACAGAAAAATTTAATGGAACATTTAACTATTTCTTTTTTTGCTGTTTTGGAAGTAAGGGGACAAATGAATTTGTTTGAATGGTGTATGCGTGAAAATTTAATTTCTAGCAGGTATGAATGTCCTAAATGTGGAAAAAACATGGTTATGAGAGAAAGGAAGGGAACGATTGATGGGTATGAATGGAGATGCCGTACGAAAGGAGAGAATCCGCATGATGTATGCAAGAGTATAAGAAAAGGTACGTGGTTCTCTAAGAGTCATTTAAGTGTGTGTGATATTTTAATTTTAACGCGTCATTTTTTTGGAAAGTCAATGAATGAGTTTGCTGTGAAAGATGTGAGAGTGAATAAAAATACCGTGGTTGATTGGTACATGTTTTGCCAAGAGGTCTGCGGTCTGCATGGCTGCGGTTTTGAAAGAAAGTGAACCACTCGGTGGTGAAGGAGAAAATTGTTGAAATTGATGAGAGCATGTTTGGTAAAATGTTCAATTTCAGTTTGGTAAATGAACTGTTCAATTTCAGTTTTTATTTTTTTATGGTTATCGACATTTTCCGTTCTTTGAACGTCGTCGGTACGAGTTTGAAAATCGCGCTTTGGCGCCATTTTGGCGCGGATCAAAAAATTCGTCGCCAAGGGGGTGGGCGAAAGTAGGAATTTACCAGCCGAAGCGTTCTCAGAATTCGATATGCTATTGGACGGCTCGTTCCGTTCCCATAGGTCGAGAGCGAGTTCGAGAGAGAATTTTGCGGAGTTGGAGAATTTTGAAAGAATTGAGAATTTTAAATTAAAATATTGCGTGGTCTGTTAAATAATGGATTAATGTCATATTTATCAATACGAGCAATTGCTCGGTTAGTATGTGAATCTATATTATTGAAGAATTTGATCGCGATTTTTTTGAAAAATTCTTTTAAGGTTTTAATCTTTAATGCTGTTCTGATTTCATCATTTCTTGTATACCATGGAGAGTCGGTTATGATTTTCATTATTTTATTTTGTGCTGTTTTTTAACATTTTTTAATATTAGAATAGGCTGCGAGGCCCCAGATTGGACTTGCATATTGTAGGATAGGTCTGAGAACGAGTTTATAAATAAGCAACTTATTTCTTAATGATAAACATGATTTCCGTGCAATTAGAGGGAAAACTTTAGCAACGGAAATGTTAAAATTTCTGCGAATGCGAATAATATGTTTGAAAGTGAGCCTTTTATCGAGGATCACCCCTAGGTATTTGGTGTTTTTGGGCCAGGGTATGTGTGAGTGTTATGAAGATATAATTTAGGTGGTTCTTTTCTGATATGGTGTGAGAAGAAGACGGCCTCTGTGTTTTTTTCCTACATTTAGAGCAATTTTCCATGTAGAGAACCAGTCTTCTAGTTTTGCTAGGTGTTTGTGTAGGAAGTGAGTAACGAGCTGGAGTTCGTTACTTTGTGCCAGGATCGCCGTGTCATCGGCAAACATGCAAATCGTGGATTGGCTGGTTCTAGGAATATCGTTTACGTAGATATTGAATAGAATCGGAGAGATAAAACTGCCCTGGGGCGTTCCTGCTAGTATTTTTCTGTTGGAAGAATGCGTGTTATTAACTTTTACCGCGAAAGAACGGTTTTTGAGGAAGGAGTATTGGTTTAATTAAGTGGGGAGGAGTTCATTTTAATTAGTTTGTAGAGTAGCCCCACATGCCATACTCTATCAAATGCTTTCTGGATGTCTAGGAAAACAGCTCCGGTAGATTTCCGGTTTTGGAATCCTGACTTAATGTACTCCCACCCGCAGAAGCTGGTGTGATGTGGAGAGTCCGGCACGGAAGCCGTGGCCAACACGGCTTCCGTGCTGTTGGGGAATTAGTATGTCGTTATCGTTTAGATGTTGACAGAGTCTTTTTTGAATAATTTTCTCAGTAATTTTACTGAGAACACAGGTAATAATGAAATTGGGCGAAAACTATCTGGGAGGGTAGGATATTTCCCAGGTTTTAGAATCGGAGTGTGTTTAACTAATTAAGCAAATTGTGTTTAACTAAGTAATAGAAATTTTATTTCACTTTCTTATTCCTTTTAGTTCAAGCATTCAAATGTTTTTCTTTTAGTTATAATGCATTGCATGAAAAAAAAAGTTTTAGAATTGTATTAAGATATATTTTGCTGATAAATATCTTCAAATTACTTTACTAATTTACATCGAATTTACAGGTTCCGAAGGAATCGGCTTATGATAGAATTGATAACATGACGAAAGAAGAATTTCTGAAAGTCGGAAATGTCGTTGAACTATCATTACAAAACATGACGTAAGCAACGAGTATGAATATATATAATACATGATGAATGTATAAGAATATTATATAAGATGATATAAAAACATGTATTATATAAGATGATATAAAAACGTGTAGTATATAAGAGGATATAAAAACATGTATTATATAAGATATAAAAACGTGTAGTATATAAGATGATATAAAAACATGTAATGAAAAATTCAGTTGTATCTCTCAGTAGTTCTTTTTTATATCTTTTAAAAAATGATTTAAGTTCTTATTGCTTATTTTAATACCATTTCTCGATATTTTATTTATATTTATTTAAATTAACAAGGCCACTAAAAATGTTTAAGTTAATTAAATTTAGAGAGATAAAAAAAAAGTATTTTTTTAAAAAATTATACCAACAAATAATTTTTAATTAAACATAGAAAATTAATTTTTCAAAAATGATGCAAAATTCGAATTTAAAATACTAAAAAAGATTTAAAAAATCGCGAGAATTATTTTTGAAATAAGATTAGATAAATCTTAATAATGTATGTTATTTTTTGGAGTGATAACTCTTTTGCGCGCGTTTTGCTGGAGAGGGAACTTGAATGAACGTCACGCTCGGGAATGTAACGTTCAGTCGGCTTTTCTCGCCTGTATTCCTAAAACTTGTTCCGACAAGATTGTTCACCCCTAAAAAGAAATCACGTGACTAAGAGGGACGTTCTCCCCGCGTTTTTTTACAACTCAAGTCTCATTGTATGCTTATTTAAATAGTTCATTTTCCCACGTGTATTTATTATTCAAGATATATCAGTAGGTATAACTAAAGGAAGGTACAATATTTATATTTTTGTATAACTTTATTCTTGTGTCATTATTGAATTTCTTTCTTTTTAGTTTTGAGGGCACGATATAATAAATTGATGCATTTATGCCAACAACCCTAATTACGTATAAATTTAAGATATTTTGTTTTATATGAGAAATTAGTGTTTTGTTTATTCTGTCAAATCTTAATTAACTTAAAAATGTTATTAATTACTTAACCTAAAACCTAAAGCTGCACACATTTTATACTAATGCATAGTTATTTTGTTGTGTGCCCAAATGGTCATCTAATATACTTGGCAACCATACGTTTCGGTTTTTTGTTTCCCAAACGATGAACAATTGATGCAAACTTCAAAAAGGACAATCCCTAGGAAATTTAAAAATTAATCAGATGATATTTCAATAGAAGAGTATCAAATTTAAAGTACATAGGGGATTATTGCATTCATAATATAAAATTCGAATGCTACGATTACAAACATAGATTTGTTGTAGATAAAAAAATCAATTTCGATTCAGAAAATGTCGGGGCAAAATATTTGAGACTTCTGGATAGATAAGGTTTAAAAATGTTCACAGATATTGTTATGAAAATCATTTAAACGCAATATCTTACTTTTAATTTGTATGTCGAAAAAATCCGAGTTAAAATACCTTAAAATTGATTGCCAATTATCTTGCTTTACAAGCATAACAGAAGCATATCTGGAATTACATGGAATGTGGAATGTCTTGCATTCGTTTAATTCATCTTCTGTAAACTATTAACACACCTGCATTTTCATTTTTTTAAAAATATTCTTTACATTTAGCAATATATGCTTAAATAATTCAAAATAGAGCAATGAAAACATTTTAACGGCGATAGGTAATCGAAAAGTGAAGGAGTAAGTTCGATATAAGGACTTTTGAAAAAAATCGGCAATTTTTTTTGAGGGGAGGGTACTCTTGTTGTCAAGGGAAGAAGTTGCAAAATGTCATCCCCTCGCCACTCCTTTACGCTTCTCCCGTCTGGGGGCATGCAACCAAATCTAATATCGACCGACTAGAATTTTCTCAAAACATCATGATTAGGAAACTAACAAACTCCCCATGGTTTGTGAGAAACGAGGATCTTAGATTCGCGTTAAATCTCATAACCGTGCGGGAAACCATTAAGAAAATTGCAACTAAATTTTTTACTAACTTAGAACTAATCGACACTAGAACTTTAAGAAAAATTGAAATCTATACTCCTGATCCTAATTTTAACAGACCCCGTAACATTTTACTATAACATTAATTCTAACAGGGAGACTTGTCTCCCACCCTGATCTCAAACTAACTTTTTTCAACCGACTCCACCCCCTTCTCAGTAGCTGCCTCCCCATTGGTCGAGCGTAAAGTTACACAAAGATGTTAAATCCGACCGCTCTTGCGGCCATCTCACCGAGCGGACTCATTGTACGTCCGAAATGACGTGATTCACAACGACCTACAAATGGAGCCGATTTCTAATTACATCACTAAACTATCTAGAAATGTATTTAAATCTATTGAATTTCATGACAATCCAATTATCCAAGCACAAACATTATTTACGTATCCTCATCCTAAAATTAAATATTCATACTCTTTGACGAAGTGGAGAAACCCGCTTCGCCCTCCATAACTCAACAATTAAACACTCTTTTCACACTCTCAACAATATATATTAGCTGCACTGCACTGCGTCATTTTATTTTGGGTTCTTGGGTGATAAGTCACCGCCTTTGATTTACTGCGTTCAGCCGTCCCGACTGCCTTCCTGCGTTCTTCCCCTCCCCCCGCCGGCGCTCTGCATCGATAGAGCGTTTCGTGTTTCGGGGTACGTCCTCCCTCCCCGTTCTGCCGGGGAGTTCTCTTGATTAGATCCATTTTCTTTCATACGGTTTTTCATTTCCTCCCATCCTTCTGGGAAAAGGCGCTGCCGCGCCGTCGCCCGCGTACCATCTAATTTTAGTTTTAGAGCGGACTCATAGCAATACAATCCACCTCCACTACGACTGGACTCTATAATCATCCTAGCCACTCGTCTTCGATCCCTAGCATTTTTTAATTTAGATCATCCTCCCAGCTTCGCCGAAAACAGAAACTCAACTCTTTCACCCCTCATTCGAAACCAGTTTTCTTCCCCCCCTTGCAACGCAAAGAGAAGTTCCAATTCTTTTCTCCTCGAACGTAACGGAGAACGAAATGACGCACAGTTGATCTGTCACTCTGGTTCCTCCTCCCCTCCACCACTCCGGACGCCCGATTCAGGCATTGCTTTCTCTTTTCTCTATCAAGTCACTCAGACGGAGAAAAAACACACCGGTGGTGTGTTGGCGCTCCATGCAAAGAATATGTTCCCCGAGCGGACGGCAAAAGGAAGGAAAGAACCGGTTCGCCGGTCTCCCTTCCCTAGCCGCCCAGCGCATCTGATTTATTGCCGCCGGCCCCCTCTTCGGAGGGCGAGTCGACAGGCGCACCTGTGATATCTTTCTCACACACACGACAGCCAAACGCAAACACCTGCTTCCAGTCCCCTTACACACCTTTGCATTATTTTTTAATTAAATTTATGGCAATCACTTTAAACTTTTATATTTGTATACTTTAAATTTAAAAAAGGGCAATTTACCATTTGAAAGTAACAACCATATTCAATGATAGGAGATAAAGATCTCGGAATGAGATCACAGGCGCTCCAGCCCCATCGATTCAACACCTCCCAAAAAACATGAAACGCGGTAGCTTGTCCCCCCTCCTCTCACAAATATTCTATTAAAATGAAGTTCCTTGCTTCCACTAAATGGGGCTTCCCCTACCTCTTTTAAGGAAAATGAATGGCTGGATTCTTTCTGCTGAATCATTTGAGTTTAATGTCATGCATCGAGAAATACGTGCAGTGAAATGAAGAGCAGATAGTAGACAAATAATTCTAATGGTTACTATTTATATTTCCCCCAATCAAAGCGTAAAGAAAATTATATCGAATTCATTCACAAAAATTTAGTTGCCTACACTTTGTGTAAAGCCGAATCAACTCTTTGGTACAAAATGCATATTATTTTAAGAGGGGATTTTAATGTAGACTAGCTGGTATACCCGTTCTTCGCACAAGTGAATTTAAAAATTAAAAAATACAGACTGAAGAACAAAGAAGTTTTTAATGAGTAAATTTGCGTGAATTGTATAAATTAAACAAAAAAAGAAAGCTTTTTACATAACTCAGCTGAACAAAAAAACCATGTTTGCTAAATTTTAAGTATTTCTTTTGTTATTGTTATTATTTATGACGCCCCGTAACTTTCTTGTGGGTCGATTTTTGAAACATTTACCTGCTCAGCAAAAGTAACACATTGTTACAAATTTTGTTAAATACGTTAATATTACTTTCTGATGCATTTATTTTATGTTAAATAGCTGTTACTCGCGACTTTGTCCACGAGGAGTTTAACGAAAAAGTGTTTATTCACTTCGCAGAGGTTACGAAAACTTTTCTTCTACTTTGTGAATCTGTTTCTTTTTTGTTTTATTTTTTTCTTTGCTTTTTGTTGAGCAAGGGGTGAAAGGGACGCATGACCTTTGACAATGCAGTTAATGACTAAAATCATTAGGATCAAGACATGAACGGGAAATGTCGCGAATGGCAGCAACTTAATCAAAGAAAAAAGTTTGATATAACTGCTAGCAATCGTTGAGACAGAAGGCTCGCAAAATAAAATAATACCTATTAAATAAAAATAATCCCTATTGAATAAAAATAGTCACTATTGAAATAAATAATCCCTATTTGAGTCTGATATTGCTCACTGTTTCATTTGTTTTAATTTTATTTTCTCGGAATCCTAATTTTTTTTCTAAAATAAAAGTAGCCTAAGTTATTCTTTATAACATTAGCTATCTGCAGTGAAAGTTTCGTCAAAATTGGTCCAGCTGTTTCAGAGATTAGCTGGAACAAACAGAGACAGAAAGACAGATAGATAGACAAAAATTTTAAAAATTGATTTTTTCATATAAGTACCGTAAATACTTTTAAATGCATTTAGTAAAAAGCTGGTAATTTCAAATTACAAACAGACACTTCATTTTTATTTATATGTATAGGTTTCTCAAAAGACAAATCAAAGCCTTTAATAAATTTTTAAAAAAATCAAAATTCAATTTAATTATGTCAAATGATCCAAATGAAAGCACGACAAACTGAACAACACGTGACGGAATTTTTTTTAGATATTTAAATAATTTTGAATCTATTTGTATTTATAACCTATTTCAGCTACCATAAACCTTTGTTTCTTTTTTAGAATATAATTAATTCACAAATATGTATATTTAGCAAAAAATATTACTTCTCTAGTACAGATATATGATTAAATAATTTTATAAATGGCAATACTAATATAATATCCCCTTATTTTTTTTTATTCACCTAACTAATCCCTGAAATAACATTACAGAATTTGAAATTATCTCTTCTATCGTGTGGTCATAATTTTTATTCATAAAACGACTTAAAATAAATATAGTATCAATTTTCATCACATTTTTATGTTGCGCTTTTTTTTTTATCAAGGATAAAAATAATAGTAAAAAAAAAGTAGGTGTCACAGTTAAAAAAGTTTCTAGAACTCAGAAATCATTATAATTTTAGAAACTTTTTTTAAACTTTTGCAGCATCAGGATTTGTTCCACAACTGAAGTCTTTTTTTAACATCATTTCACAAAAGATCTAAGTATAACCATTATAAGTTCCGTATAATGACGAACTATTTTTTCTTACATTCTTTATGGATGTCTAAACTCGCTAAAATTTTTTCTTCTGACATTATTGGCTAAGGGAGAACTTTTGTGAGTATTAATAATATGCCAATTGAACACAAGTTATGCTCAAATATATTGTACAACTGTTTTAATTCGAATTATTTTTATTTGATAAGTAAGTAGCAGAGGTTAAGAGTTACAAATTTCAGAGAAAGCGAATCACAGCTTTGAACACCAGAAAGGCGCTACGAGAAAGAACTTATAAATATCCAACAGGTTTAGAGAAACAAATTTTAAAAAAAATTGTAGCTGTGTTTGAATATGGAAGATTTGAGTATCCAGAGTTATATATATTTCTTATTTTATAACAGAACAATGAAGAATTATTAATTTCTCATACATACAAGAGTATTGATGTTTGATTTATCATTTATCAGAAATCAAATAGTTTTTTAACCTTTTGTCTTTCAGAGCATTCACTAATGTGAGTCTTAAGGGACCTTTCATTAGAGCCAAATCCTACAATGGTCGAGGAAGAATGGGTTGCTATAGTTGGTTCACTGTTTTTGATACTCTGAATGAACCTTTTGCTGTCCAAAGATCTTCTGTAATACGTACGTATTATGATAACAAATATTTTATAACAGGTATTTTTGTAATATATATGTACAGTGGAGGCCAAAATTGTGGACACTTTTGGAAATTTTTATGTTTTTAAAATTTGTATGCTTATGGAAAATTCCCAAAATTGGAAAACATTTCATTTTCCATTTTGTTAATGTGGACGTTTCACACAAAAGAAAATCAAATGTATCGTCTTAAAGAGAATTTAATACAATAAGCAGATTTCAAATATTTGCAATAAAAAAAGTTAAGTTGCAATAATTACCGATGCACATTATATACGGTTGATAGAGAAGTGAGTTATCAATACTAATAACTGCTTATACAGTAATAGTAAGTGAGCAGTCGGAGGAAATCGTAATTTATTCGGAAGCTCTTCAGTAACTACAGTAGATTTTTTTTCTAACAAGAGGCAAATAATCTACACGTTTAAATCTACAATAGAGTAGATTGAAAAAAATTCACTCAAATATTGAATATAGTAATCTGTAATCGCAATTTCACAAAAGGCAAATGAAACGCACATTCGCTGTCAAATGTTTAAGATCAACGCTGTTTCCCTGTATTGTTATCATATAACCAATGAAGAACTTTCTAGGAACTGTGAAAGCCTACCAGTAAAAAATAACCACCCATAAACCTAAACTTTTGTAGAGACAATTAATTTTGACGTCAAAGTCATTCCAATTCGTTTATTCTTATTGAAAGAGTAATGTTCCTTAGATCACAAACGATTTTTCCGGCTACAATACCTTTTCGGCCGATCAACGAACAAAGTCCGAAATTTCCGTAACACATGAGAGGGACTAGTTTTTATTTGATTACGAGGGACACGAATTTTCTTCAGCTTCATTGCTTTCTCTTCTCTTTTTTGAATTCCTTTTATTATATTATCTCTCCCTATATATATATTTATATATCTTGATCAAATTTTCAATCGTTAATAAAATACTTTTTATTCATCCACTCAAGTTCAAATACTTCCAAGTGGATGACACTTGATGTTAATACATTTTTTTCAAATATTAATTCATTAAATTTAATTAGAATCGAGCGAATATCAGTGCAATTCCTCGCCAAACGCAGCTACGGTACTGCTCTTGGCGGGGAATTGCTTTTGCTCCAACACCATATCCAGAAAGGAAAATGGAAAATTTGTGATTATCTCCTAGGACCTCACTTTGAGAACGAGAATAAATAAGAGTCATGTAAGAACCAGTAGCCATTTTTATAAGCAACTTTCTTTATTTGGTTATCTTATCCAAACAGAATCAAAGACTTATTAACAAATATATCTAACTAGTATTATGAGGTTTTAAAGGTAATATCCTTTAAATTAACTTAATTAATGATCCAATTAATTAACAATTAAATAACGATCACGCAGAGATTACCACGATAAGAGATCCCAGATTTATATTGAATAATGTTCCTATTGAACATTTAACTTTAATCTCACTCCTAAAACTTTAATGAGACTTTAATTATAAATCAATACTTACCACTCGGAATCTCAACTCTTCTTGAGATTAAATTATCTCCAATAAGAAATCTTCAATTTAACTTCACTATAACTTTCTGCTTCAATCTATCTACTACTGCCCCAACTTTACTATTCCGTTTGACTTAAATACTTTATCTAATCTGCATAACAAGGAATCCCGTCCGCTTTTTGGAGTTGATTGGAAATAGGTAGGGAATTAAATTTCCCTAAAAAGGATGACTCAGAAGGTTAGTGATAAAATTCCGTATAGATTTGTCACAAATTACAAGGAAATTTGCTTTCTATTTTGCCAGTTAATACTGTGATTCTGTCATAGTATGTATATACATAATAATATTAAATGTTATTATTTTATAAAAAGTAACTAAAACAAAATCGTTGACCTAAGTAGCAATTGCTATTTTTTTTTATATTGTTGCCGGCTGGGTGGCGTGGTTGGTTTTCGCTTGCCATTTTGCATCCAAAGTTACGAGATCAACCCCGGCCCAAGTCGGTGGATTTTCATGATGCAGAAAATTGATAGTGACCATGTCGTATGATTATACGACATGTAAAAGATCTCTAGTGTGTTTGGCCTGGGTGCTCTCGGCAAAATTAAATCCTAGTACAATTTCGCATCGTCAGAGCTCAGGTGCTTCCTTCTAGGGAGGAAACTGGGCATCAAAATTACCTGCGGCGATTAGTATCCGCCTTATATGGCGTCGCACTAAAAAGAGAGTTATCAGCTTCCGGGGAATGTACTAGGTCTGCAATGGAAAAACTATCCGTAGCTCATTAGAAATAAAATAAAATAAAAAAACTTGCTGATAATGAGCCTCGGTTTCGATTTATATTCTTGTTAAAACTATTACTGCTTTCTCGGTTAATATACAATCATTCTCTTCCAAGTTTCAGAACTGATTATTTTTTTTCTCTTCTAATTTATGTATTTTTCTGTGAGCTATTCTTTGAAAAATTTTTTGAAGAATCTTAATACATTTTTTCTTGTCCAAAAATATATGTAGCTGAAATATTTTGGTATATATTTTAATTACATTTTGTGTGTAATTGATGATTTATTCAAAATTAATTTTAGATATGCCAGTTGCCACTTTAATTTTCAATCTACACCGTGATGACCAATTTATTCCTGGTCAGAAAACGGGGATGTACTTTTCTCTTCATTCTCCACATATCTCCGCTGATAATCCAGCCGATAACGGAATTTTTATGAAACTAGGAAAGGTTTATAGGATCTATGTATCCATGGTAAGCAAACGCTTTTTTTAATTCTATTCCAACTTAGTACTTAACAAAAAGCTCTAGATAAAGTTTTTATTTAAATTCTCATAATTGAATTCATAGTATGATAATTGACTTCATAATATGTAATTTTTTAGGAGAAAGAAGTATTATTGCCACATCCCTACGAGACTGCTTGTGTAAATTACACTGACATTTGGCGAAATAGAAACAAAACGGGTCCTCGAACTCAAGAAGTACGTATTCATATACATATTCTATATTGGTATGAAATATCAAGAGTATTTATATATCAGACCATTGATTTGGTCCTTTTCCACTTTTCTTTTGTTTTTTTTTACTATATTCCTTTGTGGAACCTACTCCTCATGTTTGAGGTGAAGATTTCGCACATTGTTGCTGGTGGGATTTGAACATTGCATGGGTGTAGAAGCCAATGAATTAAACTGGAAATGATTACACTCAAATAATAATAGCAATTTGCTTTTATTAACCAAGCAATAGATACAGCCACTTGGTATGCAGATATAGTAAGCTGAAGTGAATGAACAAACTTTATAACTTATCTAGACTGCAAAACAAACTGCTGAATTTCAAAGGTTGAAATGTCAGTGTGGCGTTAGAATTCACAGGCACGAATTAATATGCGGGGATATTGTTCACAATCGTCTATAACCGTTTACCTGGTTGATGATTTATATTTTATTGACGTTCACTTGTATTGAGGTGTTGTTCCAGCTAAAAGTGCCAATTTGGCTAGTTGGAAGAAAACCAGATGTAGAGAGGCAGTAGAGTAACGTACACCCCCACTGGGGGGGGGACTAAAACCTGACTTTGCAGGAGGTGCTCAAATTTTTACCGTTAAGGTGATGGCGGGCCATTAGTGAAGGGAGGCTAAGGGAGGGTGACATTCGCGTAAAACTGGTAAAATAAATGTTAGCCCTTTTTTTTTCCTTTTCGGGGGAGGGGGTTAAAGCAGCAGAGTGAATCTTGACCATGAAAGACTTCTCATTTCTGGACATTGGTCAATCGTCAAACTTTTTCAACTCTTGGAACCCCTAGAACTGTAACATGTTTTCGCGAGGAATCCCCTTCCTCGCTGAAGGGAATATATCTTAAAATAATATTTAAAGTATATAGATAAACATATTTTTGATATTATATGTAAAGACAATTTTAAAAAAATATATTTTTTATTAAAAAATTTTATGATGTAATTTTAATGTTATTTACTCATTGATAATATAAATTTGTGATCCAAATGTCACCTACGCAAGCATTATACTTAGTACCTGAGATATGTGTTCACAATTTTTTACACAAACTATCGTCGACGTATAAGCTTTTTGAAATTATCTGCAGTAGCATTTCATATTCCGTGTTCAATTCGTTTTTGTTGCCTATCGCGTTAAAAATATTTTTCACTTTCTAAATACATTTTTGTGAATGGCATGAAAATGTTCATAGCTGTGTGAGAAATTCTGCGTATATGGCATGAATTGGTAACCTAAGATATAGGTCTTCTAGCTTAAATATAAATTTTAGCATCGAATCTGTTCATATATATATATATATATATATATATATATATATATATATATATATATATATATATATGTCGATAAATTTTTTTATCTTCTTCATTATAGGTGTTTTTTCCCCCACAAATGTAAAAGGTTTCAAAATATTGTACTAACTGGTAAAAAATTACTTCGTGGAACTCGGGATAGCAAACAATAGTATATTCACAATCTACTGCATAAAATAAAGTTTTAAAATTCATTTATTATATTACAATAAAAGTTAAAAAAGTTTTTCAAATTATGTATAAATAAAATTTTTAATTTTAATCTGAGATCATCTTTAGATAATTGTGGCTAACCGAATTTCATGAGAACATAAATCCATTTTGCATACATATTTGTAATTTTTCTTTCCCATTTTTTTTATTGGGACTCGTGGAACACAGTTTGTCGATCAATTCTCTAGATCAGTGATTCTCAACCACTGTGCCGCGGCACTTTTGTGTGCCGCCAGATTTCAAAAGTGCCACCAAATTTTGCAAATATATAACAATGTTAATATTATTAAATTATATCGTTTAAAAAGAAAAATATTTTTATAACATGAATATATATTTAAATCCACAAAAAAATAAATTATTTTATTATTTGCTTTGCAACGCGTTTTTTCTTAGTGCCAAATTATGATGAAGCGGCATGCATAGCAATAGGAATATGGCGCACACTTGCCACTTCTGCGTACAAAACGTGTTGTTTTAGTGATAGTTGGGATTCACAAGGTGTTGCATAGTAGTTACTGCACCTTTTCTATCGTTAAAATTGGCAAATGTATGTGATTCGGTTTAATTAATTTATTTGCATGTAGTAATATTTTGCATTAATTTATTTGCAGATCCTTCTGAAAATGGATAAATGGTTAAAAAGAAGAAAGTTTAATGATGATAATAGTGATAATGATAACGTTAGGGACCAAGTTAATGAGCCAACCCCCGGCACAAGTAAAAATATTTCTTGCTAAAAAAAATACGTTGTCCATCGGAAATATAATGATGATTTTTTGAAATTTGGATTTACCTCTACAATGGAAAATGACATAGTTGTTCCCGAGTGTGTGATATGTGGTTTTAAATTATCAAATAGTGCTATGGTTCCTAGCAAACTCCAACGTCACTTGGTGACTAATCATCCTTCGCTTTCAACAAAAGATAAAAGCTACTTTGAAAGGTCTTTATCATCAAAAATTAAGCAAGTAAAAGTTTTTGAAAAACAAGTATGTGTGTCTGAAAAGGCTCAAGTAGCTTCTTACGGAATAGCTGAATTGATTGCTGTTAACTTAAAACCTCACAATTTGGCTGAAGAAATTATATTACCTGCTTGTCGCAAAATTGTAAAAACAATGATTGGTGGATCAGCTGATATTGATATTTGCAAAATACCACTTTCAAATAATACAATCCATCGCAGAATAAAAGATATGTCAGAAAATATTGAGCAAAATACTGCAAAAACTCTTGCAAATTCGAATTTTGCTCTACAAGTCGACGAAACAACAGATATTACAGGAAATGCTCAATTAATTGCATTCGTTAGATTTATTCACGAAAATGATATGATCGAGAGTTACCTGATTTTACAACTGGTAAACATATTTTTCAAGTAATTAGTTCATATTTAGAAGAAATTAAAGTTTCTTGAAAGTCATGTATTGGCATTTGCACAGATGGTGCTCCAGCTATGACTAAAGAACTGAATGAGGATATATTAGTTACCCATTGTTTTTTGCATCGAGAAGCACTTGTTACAAAATTTTTGCCATCGGATTTGAAAATAGTTCTGGAACAATGTGTTAAAATGGTTAATTATATCAAATCAAGACCATTAAAAAGTAGATTATTTAGTAAATTATGCCAAGCTATGGAAGCCAAGTACGAATCCTTGTTACTCCATACAGAAGTAAGATGGTTGTCAAGAGGAAAAGTTATATCTCGTGTGCTGAAATTAAAAGATGAAATGAAAATATTTTTTGAACAAAATAAAAATTATGAATTTGTTCATTTGTTGGAAGATAAAATATGGTGTACTAAACTTGGCTTACTTATCAGACATTTTTATTTTTAACAACATCAATTCAAGTATGCAAGGGCCTAATGAAAATATCTTAAACTCAACCGATAAGCTGGTGGGATTCAAAAAACAAATAATTTAAGGAAAAATAAAGCTCAGAAAGGCAATTTAGAAAAGTTTGAGTCAGTGCCTAAAGACAGTTATAAAACTATTAAATTAATTATTGTTGATCATTTGACAACATTAGAGGAGAGAATTATTCATTATTTCCCAAAATTAGATATTAAGAAATTTGATTGGGTTCGTAATCCATTTCTCATAACGTATACTTCTGTATTTGACTTAACTTTGAATGAAGAGGAAGAACTCATTTTGCTTTCCAATAATCGAGATTTAATTTTAAAACATTCAGAAGAATCAATTAATTCATTTTGGATCAACATCAGATGCGATTATCCAATGATAGCCAAAAAAGCTTTAAACATATTATTACAATTTTCCACATCTTATTTGTGTGAATTCGGATTTTCAGAATTAGTCAACATTAAAACTAAAAAAAGATCAAGATTGTTAAATGTAGAAGACGATATGAGAGTAGCATTGTCATTTTTATGACCAAATATAAATTAAATTATCAAAAAACATCAAGCTCAAATTTCGCATTAAAAATATTTTTATTATTAGCTTGTAATTAATCCCTTAATAAACGTTTAGTTATTGTTGTGTTGTGGCCAATGCCACCTGTCTGACGTAGTCAGAACGAGGCCCACGAAATTCATCGTGGCATGGGCAAGAGGTACGCCTGTCGTTGGCCTTGAGCACCATACAGGTGACAGTGCGATTTAAGCTCGGAGAAACTCCCCGAAGGGACGATAGATGGCGACACGACCGCTATCTCCACCTCCACAATTTCTGCAAGTGAACTGAAGGGAAATATTCTCCAGTTCCTGCGCTAGTGAATAAGCCCACAAGACTACGGACCCACAGATTTAACGAGCACGTACTCCGTGTGCACTCGGAGGGTATTTGGTGACATCGAGCATCGAGCCCAGGCCTTCCGGTCTGGAGTCCGATGCTCTAACCACTAGGCTACCCACGGCCACGTTTAGTTATTATTGTAGTATATATTAGTTTATTTCGTATATTTAAAATTTTTGTCATAAACTATTTATGCAGTGTGTTGTAGTAAGTAAATAATTTTTATCTTTTTCTTTGCCGCCAAATTTTGAAATCGTTAAATATGTGCCGCAACAAAAAAAAGGTTGAGAATCACTGCTCTAGATAAATGATGTACAGAACGAAACTGTTTAATTTTTCCGGAACAAATGATTTTTAAAGGAAGAATAGGTGGATTTAAAGCAATGAAAAATTAAATTTCACGTTTTAATGAACAAACAGTATGATACAATTTTACTTTTATACAATAGAACAGGGGTTGGCAACCTATTTCCCGAGAGGTACAATTCTCAGTGGTACTCTGAATTACTCAACAAATGTGTCAATTTTTGAGAGGATGGAAGATGATAAATTTATAATGGTCCTTATTATACGAAGATCTCCAGAATTATGGACAATTTCGAAAAAATCGGAAAGATATCTCGAAACATAAATTTACAGCTATTTTGTGAATTATTGGATGTCATTGCTGGTGAGATTTGATTGTTTGAAAAGAGAAGATCGCGTGCACTCTGCTCTCCGCTTTTGGTTGATTTCGAAAAAGGCAAGAAAAAAAATTTCTCTCTGTAGTGCACTTTCTTCAATAGAATCCTCCCCTTTCTCTGCAGGGGGAAGAGGTGACTACGGTGACAATATCTGGGCATATGGCTCGCGAAGCGAGCCTCCATCCCATATCCGAATAATATAAGAGGAACGACTGTGGGCTGTATCCTGCTAGCATGTAGGAAGCAGCTGATTGGTCGAGCCAATCGTTGGAGTAATTTCCTGGGTCGTGCGGATTTCTGAGTTCATGGCGGAGAGCTGAAAGGAAGCTCTCTTATTGGTGCGTGGCGGGAGATGAAATCGACTCTCATAGGCTGCTCAAGTCTCTCAAAGAGAAAATTAAGACTAAGGGGGAGGGGCAATTGATAAAAACCTCACGTTCAGACAACACATTACATACGTAAGAAATAAATTTAAAAATGCTACGCGACAACTTTATTCCCTAATCTGCAAAAAGTCTAAATTAAATAGACATAATAAAATGCTTATCTACACCCTGATTTTAAAACCACTTTTAACTTATGCTTCACCAATCTGGGCACACGCAGCAAGAACCAATATCAATCTCATTGAAATTTCCCAAAACGTTATTCTACGACAAATCCTCGATGCACATTGGTACATGAGGAACGCTGACATTAGATCAGCACTTAACATTCCGACTATCAGACAAACTATAAGAAATCTAGCTATAAACTTCAGTAATATTGACGGGCATGAAAACCCATCTATTCAAGAGATCCCTACTTATCCAACTTATCCCTTCATCCGTAGACCAAGAGATATCTTGGTCGATCCTGATTTTAATTAATTTTTAACTTTTTCCCTCTTTTTTCTCTTCATCTTCCAATTTTCAAATTTTTGCTGCGTTCCAACTCTGTTGAATCGCAGTGTGTTCTGATTGGCTGCCTATCCTAGCAAAGTACTTATTCTCCATTATCTGAACTCCTGGCTCGGCCAATAAAATCACTCTCTTTTGTTCCACAGCCCATATTCCCACCTCCTGATATTTTTTCCCGTTCGTTGTTCGTTGCACGTTTTATTGGAGTGCTTAGTCCTTCCGGACTCTAACCTCCTGTCATGAAGTGTAGATGACTGAAACAATTTACTATGCCCTTTTTGAAAAGATATTTAATTTATTAATTTATTTTCACTAAAAAATACATTAAAATGCAAAGGAATTTTACAGGGAGTAGAAAATAATTGAATAGAGTAGTCTGGAAACTAAACAACGCCCATGGGCGGAGTTACAGTAGCCAATGAGGAGGGACTGCGATTCAACGAAGTTGAATTGCAGTGAGAGAGAAAATTTGCGAAATGTGGAGAAACTTTTAGGATTGGGGATATAAGAATACATGATAAATTACTTTGTAAAATTAATTAATAAGAAATAGTCTACACAGAATTTGGTGTGGGGCAGATTACTCTTAGAAGACATTGTAGTTTTTCTGTTGGGTCAGTGCATTTAGAGGATTTTTCCATTTCAGAAAGTAAAGAGGGAAATGAGGTAAAAATCGTTTGCATTTCATTAAGAGCTTGAAATAGGCCAAATTCGCCAGGAACATTTTGGGAAACATTAATTGTTTCTTTGTTAAAAGCTTTATTTTTACTATTTTCAGTAATGTCTGACGCCGAGAGGGCAAATCCGGGTGCTGACATTTGGTGTTTGGGATTTGAATTAAGTACCTGGAGAAAAGTAGTCCGGGAATTACAGGGGTGGAGTTAAAGTTTTGTTTTTGATTATTATCAGGGGATTTTTCTTTAGTTTTTCTGGGCTTGGGAAGAGAGGACATTTAATTGAGGAGGCCATGTGGCCTTTTTCTTTACAATTTATGCAGAGCGGATCTACAATTTTTTCCTTAATAACACATGCCTGTCCTGTGGTTTTCACCACATTTCAGGCATCTCGTTTTCATATTACAATTTGAAGTGGCATGATGGAAGTAGTTACAGTTAAAGCATTGAGTTGTCCTATTTCCTTTTTGAAGGGGTCGATCTTAATTTGCATGTAGAGACAGCTACGTACTTGGAAAATGTCATTGACATTTTCGTCACGCTCTATCTCTATCATGAAAATGGGAAGGGGAGTTTTCGAAACAAATCTTTTAGTTGGGTGGTTTTAACAATTTTAATGCCTTTAGAGATTAAGTCTTTCTTAACGTCCTCAGGGTCTATATCTACAGGTAGGCCTTTGATTACAAGTTTAAGTGGTCTGGTTATTGGGGTTCGATGGTGTAGAACTCAAGGTTTTTGTCTTTTAAAAATTTTGTAATTTCATCATGATCTTTTTCGTTTTGAGCTTCTATTTTTATATATCCTTTAGCATGGGTGTTGGTTGCTGTGGAAAATTCTATGTAGGTCCTGAAGGACCAAGTTGTAAGAATCAAAGATTTTCATGAAAATGGGTTTAGTTTTGTAAGCTGGGGTGACATCCTCGACGTCAGTCATTACAGAATCTAATACTTCAAAAGAGTTATTAGTATTGATATCATTCTTTTCAGTTACAGGGGTGTTTTTCATTGTTTTCTTAGGGAAAACAAAATCTGGGTCATTAGTAGATTCAGGTTTAGTAGATTTTGCCGGTTTTACAACCGGGGCAGCAGATCTTTTAACCCGTTTAGGTTTGTTGGTTTGAGGACTAAGGGCAATCGGGCGAGGTAAAAGCTCAGTCATCTTACCTTCCAAAGTTTTCCACTTGGGCTCCAATTTCTTCAGTTCAGATTCCAATGCCAATCTAACATCTGGCGTCGGGCTGGGTCTGTCAATTTCAATTTGGAGGAGCGATCTGACGTATTCAAGGCGAGCTTTAAGGATTCCTTTTTCATAATTAGGTCCTCTATCCACTTTGGGCGGTGAAATAAAAGAAGTGCTCTGAAAGTTTGGAGCGAGGTCCTTCATAAATATGCTTTCAGCTGGATACAGTTCCATAGCACGTCTTGCTCGGACGAGAGTCAGGGCTAGAATGATGATATTTTTTCCCGCACTTTCTGATCTCGGTTCTTGCTGTAACCCGATTGGCCACTGTAACTCCGCCCACTTAATGGACGCTTCGAAAAACGATTTTCAGCTCTTAAAAGAGCTTTTTTGATTACTTATAACTTTTATTGTAATTATTTCTCCCATTAAATTTTTTTTTAAATTTCAAATTTTTCATAAACTAAATTTTAATCTTATTTAAATACTTTTCTAAAAAGGGCAATGGTAAATTTTTTACAGTCATCTTTATTCCAGGATAGGAGATTTGAGTCCGACGGGACTATGTGCTCCAAAATTCACCCTAACGTATATATATGGTGGGGATACGACAAAATTCAAGATGAAAAAATAAAGATAAAAATAGAATTAAAAATTTAGCATTAGTTGTGCAAAAAAAATGCACTAGCTATTAAAATTATGGCGGATTGTAGGAGTCGAGAAGTATTCTTCTCGGTCTTTTGGTAGATTCATGAGGAGTATAGGTATTTAAGTTAATCATATTGCTATTATTAGTGAATTGCAAAGAATTAAAGAACTTTTTAGCTATTTTCTGGATATAGAATTTAAAACTTTTGATTTTAAGAGCTTTCCGAATGTCGTCGTTTCTCATGTACCTTGAGGCTTTAACGATCATTCGGATTGTTGAATTTTGTAAAGTATCTAAGATATTGATATTAGTTTTAGCTGCGTATCCCCACACTGGGCACCCATAAAATAATATGGGACGCATAACGGCTGTGAATAAAAGCACTTTATTATTTCTAGATAAATCCGAATTCCGGCCAATTAGGGGGAAACGTTTAAACATTAATTTCCGGAATTTTTCCGCGTGTTTTGAATGTGTGTTTTCCAAGTGAGATTTTTATCAAAAGTAATACCAAGGTATTTAGTACTTTGAGACCATGGGATTGTGGTGTTGTACATTTTAGGTGGTGGAGGAATTTTACGTTTTTTAGTGAATAATACGGCGGCGGATTTTTCAACATTAATGCTGATTTTCCACCGGTCGTAGTAATTTTCTAGCAATTTAAGGTGTTTGTTTAGAGCAAAAGTGACTGATGTGATTCTCTTAAATGTAGTGTGCACAGCTGTATCGTCTGCATACATGTTTAGTTTAGTGAGAGAGTATTCTGGTATGTCATTAATGTAAAGATTAAACAGCAGGGGTCCAAGCAGACTGCCCTGTGCTACTCCACAGTTAATAAATTTAGTTGTAGACAAGGTATCCTTGACACGAACCTGATATGAGCGATTAGAGTTGTACGAGTGAAGAAGAAAAACGAGTGGAGGAGGAATTTTATAATTTATAAGTTTATAAGTAAGACCAGTAAGCCACACACGGTCGAAGGCTTTCTGGATATCCAGAAATACTGCGCCGGTGCTCTTTTTACTTTGAAAGCCCTCTGAGATTGCTTCCGTTAGATTCAAAAGTGGGTGTAGGGTAGAGAGTTTATTTGTAAAACCATACTGATTAGGGTTGATAATATTGTTAGTATAGAGAAATTCTTTGAGTCTGGTCAGGATAATAGATTCTGTGATTTTACTTAAGGTGGAAAGTAAGGAAATTGGACGGTAACTAGAAGGAATATTTTTGTTTTTACCTGGCTTAAGGATAGGAAAAATAATGGCTTCTTTCAAGCTTTAGGAAAGTAATTGAGAGTTGAAATCTTATTAATTAGAATAGTTAGAATGAGAATAGCTTTGAGGGAGAAATTTTTAGTCATTCGATTACTAATGCCATCTTTACCTGGCGCTTTTTTAGAGTTAGATTTCTTAATACAGCTAATAATCTCAGAGGGATAGGCAGTTTCAGTAGTAGTGGAAGTAGGAAGGGAGAGGAAGGTGTTAACCGTATTATTAATTAGCTCATCGTCGTTATCAAAATCATTATTAGGTCTAGAATTTTCGGTGAAATTATCAAGAATAGATTCGGCCAGGATATTCGCTTTTTGTGTATCTGTAACAGCTGTGCCGGAGGAACAGTTTAACGGTGGAATGTCGGAACGCTTATTTTTGAGGAAATTTTGTACCGCCCATAGACTATTGTCTTGTGTGTCAAGTGCTTTTAGTCTGGCTGACCAATTTTCATTACTATATTTACGAAGTTCATTTTTGACATTTTTTTGTGCTCTATTGTAAAGTGTTTTGTAGTGTGGATCGAGCGTTCTGTGATATAAATTTCTGTATTGGTTTTTCTGCTTAATAAGATTGTGAATATGTGGCGGAGTGTAGCTTTTGCGGAGAGTTTCTATTGGTCGGAAGGCGTGGCTATGGGCGGCGCGGACCGTTTCAGTGAACTCTGAAATTTTTTGGTCGATATCTGTGCTAGTTTTGATAGAATTTGGATGATAATTAATTAGAGAAAGCTTAGTGTTAAGGTGCTTAGAGAAGAGCGGCCAGTTTGTATGAACAGCTCTGGGATTAGGAGTATCTTTTTTAAGTTTAAGAGTGAAATTAAGAAGAACTGGGTTGTGATCGGATGATAGATCATGAAGGGAGTTAATGGTATATGGGTAGTAGAAATTTCTTATAACAGCGATGTCTAAGGTGTTAGCAGAGTTAATCCCGAACCTCGTAGGAGAGTCGGGGTAGGCAATGTATAAATTAGTCATATTAACATAGTCAAGGAGGCGTACTCCTCTAGAAGAGTTAGTATTACAATTCCAGGCAGTATGTGGGGCATTGAAGTCGCCAAATAAAACACAGTTACTGCTGGTTTGAATGAGGTTTTCGATATCAATTGTGAAGGTGTATTCGTCCGATCTCGGCGGTATATAAATACTGACA
This sequence comes from Trichonephila clavipes, assembly GCA_019973935.1. NCBI lineage: Eukaryota > Metazoa > Arthropoda > Arachnida > Araneae > Nephilidae > Trichonephila > Trichonephila clavipes. The sequence goes on along the minus strand of BMAU01019144.1, from coordinate 169,872 downwards.
ATCGAGATGGGATCGTGATCAATGGGAGTTAGTATTACAATGGTAGCTTCGATAGTTTGCATGGATGGAGTAAGAAGTGAGTAGTGTTTAATAGAGTTTTTAATGAGAATTAGAGTTCCACCGAAGGCCCTGTAGTTTTCGTTTGATGTCGGTCTGTCGTTTCTGTAACATATGTAATTAGCTATGTTTATGTTGTGTGATGGTCTCAAATGTGTTTCTTGAATTAAGATTAGGTCTGGGGAGTGCTTTTCTATAAAAATTTTAAGTTCTGTTATTTTACCAAGTAAGCCGTTTGCGTTCCATGAACACAAACTGAGACCGATGGGGGACTTATTGATCCTTATCAACGTTACAAGATGCCTCTATTAGGCCGTACATTCGATTTGCATCCGCTTGTGCGGAATTAACAGTATCGAAATTATTTGCTATTGCTGGAGTAGTATTCATAGCGTTTAGTAGTTGTATTAGACATTGCACTGTAGTTGAGAGAAGTGCTTTGATATCACTGTTATTATTAGTGATTGGAGCATTTAGGTTTAGATTGGTATTTTGAGTAGTGCTAATTTGTGGGTTTACATTATGATTTTGGATGGATGGGGTTTGAATAACGGTCTCAGTTTGGCGAGAAGTCTCAGGTCTTCGTGGCGCCATCTGTTGTGGTTTTTGTTCGTAGTTGCTGGTTTCCCTGTTGTTGCTTGTGCGTATGAAAGGTTGGGTCTAATTAAACTGTTATACAAGTTTGTATAGCTATTGCGGTTTACTTTTAGCAGTGCCCTTAGGGGGCTTAGGAAAACAGGGGCAGCCGTACCAGTTGGCCATGTGGCCGTACACCTGACAGTTAATGCAGAATTTTGTTTCCAATCTCTGCTTTATGGGGCAATCTTTAGTAAGGTGCTCTTCACCGCATTTAAGACAGCGAGGTTTGAGGTAGCAATTGTCTGCGTTATGGTGAAAGTTGTTGCAGGAGAAGCACTGCGTGACTCCTCTGCCGTTGTATCCGTCGACGGTAATGTTAAGGTGTGCAAGAGTTTTAAGATCGAAAATTTTTAGGTTTTCTATGGTGCGGGGAAGAGTTACTTGAAAAATAGGTAATAATTGTTTGGTCCTGCGACCAACTAGCTGAGTGACCCTATCGGGTTCGAATCCTTCTTTTTCCAGGTCCTTTTTAATTTCTTCTGGGTTAGCTTTTTTGGGGAATCCCTTAATTACGACTTTAATCGGGCGTTCATTTTTAGGGGTAATTACATAAAATCGGTATCCTAGTTCAATAAGAGTTTGTTTTGCTCTGTCGTATTTGAATATAATTTAATATACTCTCCTGTGGTTTTAAGTCTTAGATGCGGGTAGATCTTTTTGATGGTGTCTACCTGGACACGATAGTTTTCGTCGGTTTTAAGCATGAGAGGGGGTGGGAGTGCGTTGCTGCGGTTATTCTGATTGGCTGTGGTAGTCGATTCAGAGTTTTTCGCGGCGGACGAAGCCAGTTGACCTGAGACTTGTTTAATTATGACATTGGGGAGAAGGGAGAATTGATTTTCAATTCCAATCTCTTGAGAATCCTGCAGGATAGCTTTACGTGCAGTTTTTCTGGTCGGGGGAAATTCAAAATCATCATCATCTTTTCGTTTTAGCTGAGTGTTTCTCCTAGTGGGAGAAGGTGGGGGTGTATTTTTAGGGGTAGACTTAGGCGAGACATGATGCGAGCAGCCTGGGTTGGTACAGGGGGAGAGAGTCAAAGTCACTCACCGCTTGCTGTAAAGAGCTTTGTACGTCCTGGTATTCGTTCCACGCCAGTTGATACAGCGTATCACTTTCATGATGTCCTTTATCTTGTCTCAGGAGGGAGACAGTCCTTTCCTTTTCACTGCAAATAATTTGAAGACGTCTTAAGTAAATCTTCATCGAGGTGAGCTCCTCGCATGGTGTGGGAGCAGTACCGTTCGATGCGGATGAAAGAGGAGATTGTGGGGTAAAATCCATATCGGTGTGGTTGTCCAGTGCCATATCCGTGTCGTGAATCCAAGTGAGCAATAAAGGGAGTAGGTACTAAATAACTGTCTACCCAGATAGCACTGAAAAGTGCTGTAGCCAGATACTAGTGAGCTGAGAGCGGTAGGTGTACGTGGTATGCTGAATTGGGGCGTATTCAGGGGGAAGAGGGCCACAGTCTTTACGACTGTGAAGCGAAATAATTGTTCTTTTTTGGGGGGCGGGGGGAGAAAAATAGTGTTGAATCTTGACCATGAGAGAGATCTAAAATGGCTTTCTTACTTTTTCGACTCATGGATTCTGATAATTTGTTATGAATGCTTTATTCGTTTCTAACTATGGAAAAAATCCTATGTATTTTGCAATCTAAATTTTAGGAGCTGTTCTTGTTTTAATATAGATTTTACCGTCAAATATCTTTTAAAATGTCAATAAGTTGTTCGCTCTCCTTGATTATAGGTGTTTTTATCCACAAATAAAAAAAAAGTTCATTTTCCATTACAAAACGATTTAGTTGTGCAAAAACTAATGTATTAACGTGAATAAATTTGTTTTGTTGGTCCCGGTACAGTAAACAATGGAATATTCACAATCTAGTAGGCACTACATATAAATAAAAACGATTTAATATTCTTTTATAATGGAATAATAAATATGTTTCTAAACGTATTACAAAATAAAGTTCTTATGTACAAAAAAAAAAAAAAAAAAAATGTTTCAGAAATTTCCAATTAGGTATACACTTACACCTGTATTACATTATTAAAGGTTTAAGGGAAACAATTTTGAATAGAGTTTTCTTTAAAAAAGTAGTTTTAAATGTTAAAAAAGTTAAAGGTTATCAATTTTGATATTTTTCTAAGATAGTATGCAGCTATTTCATTAAAAAAGTGGTTAATTATGGTTTTGACCATTATTTGACATATATGTTTGTAAAATATTTTTCAAATTCAAAAAATATTTTTATAAGAAATGATACGTAAATGAAAATAAACATTACAAAATTATTTCATGTTCAGCAAAAAAAAAGGAAGAAAGAAAGAAAGATATTTTGAAATTAAAATTACTTTTGTAACTTTAGAGAATGATTAAAATATCATAAGGGAGAGAAAATAGGCTGGCAATTAATTATCAAGCACAATTAATCAAGCATATAATATATAAACATTGCTTTTATTTTTTCTAAGAAATTTATGTTTATTTAATGAATATATGTCAATAACAACTTTTCAATTTGGAAGTTAACATTATATTTAAATCAAAAATTGCATTATTTGTTTAATTTTTGGGCATATTTAGTAACAAAATAATAGTTTCATTCTATGTAGGAATCCAAATAAATGGCTAAGTAATATACTTAATTATAAAAATATATATCGCGGACAGTTTTTACGGTATCCTGTTCGAGAAGATATAGGAGGTCACACAGTAGGCAAGAGTTCATGGTTACGAACTCGTGATCGACGTGGTGTTGCATTATTTTAATTAGTGGAAATATGATTCAATTTTACCTTGCAAATAAATCTGGTTCGTTGATGGGAGCAATCGTGTTATTTTCGAATGAACTCATTATATGCTAACCTAGAAAATTAAAAACGTTACAGATAATCATTCGTTGAATATCGTTCATTAGTCAGATATTTAATATCTGTAAGTAAAGTGCTCTAAACTTCTGGAATTGTTACGAATTATATTAGCGTTTCTTCCCACTTTACCTTTTTTCTTCTATCCGTCGTAAACGTTGAGCTTTTGAAGCCCGATTAAAACTAGGATGTTTACGAGATTTTAGAAATATTAAAAGAAAAAAGAAGCTAAATTGAAATAAGTCCTATAAGAAGTAAGGGTTCGTATTAGAAATTTCAAAAGTGACCAAGACAGCAACGTATTTTACTTCGGTCAGAATTCGGTCACCGAAAGTTGGGAACCTTCTCACACATCCCCCTACGGTTTCTTCCTCTCTTTCTGTTTTAGTACATAGGAAAGAAATTGGAAACTTTTATTGCTTTTTTGTACTTTTCTTTCCTAAAGACTTCGGACCAACAAGTGTTTTCCGGTCCCCTCTGAAGTGAAATTCCCATGAGATATTATCCGAGCTATAACCTCTCGTCATTAGGATTTCGAGTGTTATGACTCTTACATTTTTTTAAATAATAGTACTTAAAAGTAAAAAAAATTTTAAGGACAGTAATAGAAATAAAAAATTTAAAATTAAAAGAATGCATTACGTGCTTGAAAAATACCATGAGATGTTGACCTCATGACATGACGAGATGCCTTTGAAAGGATGCTAAACGGCATTGTGGCTAACAAAACGGCAAAGTAATTTATCATATAGTGATTATACTGAGTAACAGATTGTTTTTAAACAATAATTTATGGTAAAATAGCTTTGTAATAATTAGATTGACTTAAGTTTTCTAGTGGATAGATTCAATATCCCCCCCCGAAAAAAGGTATAAATTGCTCTTAACTGATTATGATATTTCCTGAGAAAATGAATAGAAAAAATAAGAAATGTAAAACTTTTTTTAACATTTGAAAGTCGAGCAATTTGATTCACAATTACGAGATAAAAAAAGCAAACATTAATTATAACAGTTATATTTTTGCTTCATTTATAAAATAAATCATTCATTTTAAAAGTCTTCCAAAATTAAAAATTATGAATATTTGGGTTTAAAGAATGAAAACACCGTTTAATTATTTAGAAAATTAAGTTTCAATTTTTTAAAAATTAGTGTTTTTAAAAGTTTATTCAGCAGATATATCTTTTTCTGAATGCTTTACTTTCTAATTCAAAAATGAACTAGTAATAAAAATCAATATTTTAATTATAGTAATGAAATAAAAACTCCAATGAGCAATAAAAATATGTTCATATCGTAATGCCCAACATATTTCTTTTTCCATAAAGAATTCATAAAATTTTACTACTTAAAAATTTTATCATATATTTTACTAAAATGGATAAAATTTGAATTAACATTAATTCTAAATTTTATATGTGTAAAATGTAATGCGCAAAGAAAAATCCCAACTTCTATTATGTTAAAAATTTAGTCAAGAACTTGATCACAAGTTATTGAAAATGTTCAATGACAGAAAATGCCAGAGAGAGACAGTATTTTTTAATAGAAAAGAAGGCAAAAATTAGAGAGACTTTAAAATCGCGATATTGCCATATTTATTCGAATCTAGGCCGCACTTTTTTTCCCGATGCAATTCTGGTGCAGCTTTGATTCGAAGACTGAAAAAAGTTTTTAATGCTGGTAAAGTAAATTAATTATGCACTTTTTATTCACCTTTATTATTTTTTTTATTTCGTTTAGTTAGTGATTGAATATAAACGTCATATTGATCAGCTACACGAGGGATTTTGGTGATGGACCTCGTAACTTTGAACCATAGTCAAGTGACGAGGAAGACATCTGAGCTTGCACCTCCCATCTCCTAACTACCACACCAATGAGAGGACGTTTGAGCTCTCAGATTTAACGTTCATCGCTCCCCTACACAACAGAACTTCTGCGGTACTAGGCTCGAACTCATGACACGCCAGCCACGAGTACGTTACCCTGACCACTAGGGTATCGCAGCCACTTTTCATTCCGTAAATATATCATATATCGATAATATATTTTACACTATTTTTTTTCACAAAAATGTGCTGAAAATTTGGGGTGCGGCTTAGAATCTGAACATAATTAATTGAAAAAATAAGTTTCTGTTAATTAAATTACAAAACAATATTTTGTGTTAATAATTGTTCCAATAGTTTATGGTAAAGTTTTACGTCAAATATAAAATCGATGGGAAAATTTTTTTTGTTAGTTAAAAAAGAAAATAATAATATAATAATAATAATTGCATAACAATAATTAGATTAAAATTTTAATTTGTGAGCAAGGAGTAGTAATTTGTGTTCTTTAGAGTTAATTCACAACTTTCGATCAAGTATAAATAAGTATACTTTCATTCTTCGTTAAGTCATTTCGCAGAATTTAAATAATCTTACAGACATTCCTTCAATAACAGACAAAAAGAAAATCTAAGCAGTATAATTATAAACGATTTTTTTAAAGCACACATGCAGAAAATATTTTAAACTTTCCTTAATCGGAAAGTTCGTCAGATTTGAGATGTTAAATCTCTGTACATCATAAACCTTTTCCATTGTCCACTATTTGTCACAATTTGCAAGTTACCATAATTTCAGCTGGCGACTATTTCAGAAAGATATCGCCAAAAATAAGTATTCGTAGCCAAGAATAAATTCGCTTTTCAAACGATGGTGGTGCCGTCTGTTTTGAGATAGTCCTAACTACGCCAAAAATAATTCAGAATGAACTTAAAATTTAAAAAAAGTTAATTAAGAAAAACATAAAACTTAATTCTGGCTACACTAGTCCAAAGAGAGAAGCTTGTTTTCTTATATACTATTTAATTCTACTCTAAAAAAAATATTTTTTTCTGTTAAAATGTCTTGCGTTTCCACCTCCTATACTTTAACATAAGAAAGTCAAATTTCATTTTGCAAAACTGCTGAAAACTGTGTAATTTTCCAAAAAATCAAAATTCAAAAAACACTATCCTTTAAACAATTATTTTCTTTATATCCATAAAATTTGTTATTATTATTGGAGCTTTTTCCTACCTACAAATGTCTTTGCCGTTTCATCCCTATCCTTTAACCTTGACCGAAAACAGCCTTAAGCCACTGTAGAGAAGATAGACCTCGTGGATAGCCCCGTGTTACAATTCTTTCGAGTAATACAATATGTTTCTTTTGGATACGCTTGGTAATCTATATTTTATTCATCAATTATCTTTCCAATAATTTGTATCAAAAGCTAGTTTATTTAGTTTTGCGATGAATTATTAAGCGTCTTCTTTCTTTCTTCATAAGCTCAGCAGCCTCTAGCAGGCCAAGGCGGACTCACTAAACCTCCTCCAGTTGACCCTATCGGTCACAGCGGCCTTCATTAGTTGAGGTCCTTTTCAACATGGTCTTAACTGTCATGTAGAGGGTCGTCCTCTACGTCTGGTCCCTTGAATTTCCGAAAAAGTTAGGTAGTTGTAATTGGTAGGGAAAAACATCAGCCTATCTGTACAGATGGCCCAGCCACAATTCTCATATTGTCAGTCCCGCCATGTTTGCCATATTTCCTGTAAATTTCATTATTGTAAGGAATTCTCCATTCATTGTTCTCTTGAATAGGTCTAAAAATTTTCCTTTAAAACAGGGGTGTCCGCATGTGGCCCGCCAGTACGTAAGTTGCGGCCCACCGACTTAAATATCACTTTTAAATATCAGGTTTTTAAAAGTTTTTTCATTTTGAAATTTATTTGAGGAGAAATTTATATTTATATATATCTACAAAATGTGTGTATTTGCCTGTTATACCAGTTCTTGTTTTAAAATAAATCCTTTTTGATAATAGAAATGTCCTTTAGATTAAAATAGATTTATATTTTATCAAACAGTTACATTAGATTTTACTAAAATAAATTACTTTTTTAATAAATTCCGAATTGCACTATGCATATCCTTTAGTATGGAGGGTACATGATTCTCTGTGTGAGTGCGACTTTCATTTCTCCTCCTTTTCTGTTTAGAGTGCCCAAAAAGCAAGAGGCAGTCAGAGATGTTTTGTAAAGTTTAAAATAAAAATATTCAGGACGGGGTTAAGATAAAGGACAATGTGTACTTAATCGTTTGCGAATGACAGCACTATCAAATTTCCACAATGAGTAACGAAAGATCAATTCAATAGGAACACCGTAATTTTCAAGAAAATGGCAACTGTAATATTTTAAACATTATTTGATCATTTTATTATTATATTGAATAAACATTATTATATTATCTATGTCTGTATACATGAAAAATAATGAAAGCAATAATAATTATTCATTCTGTTTTAAATTTCCACTCTAATAAATGTTTTTTTGTTTCCAAATCTGATATAAAAGTACACATTTTTATGTGCGGCCCGCGAGATTATAATATTTTCCCGAAGTGGCCCGGAAGGTCATTTGGGCTGGAGACACGCACACACACATCCCTGCTTTAAAAAATCAGCAATTTTTCTTCCTCTGCTTTATTGAGTGTCCAACATTCACTTCCATACAGAGCAAAAAGCCTGATTAAAGTTTTATATATGCCAACTTGGTGTTTATAGAAATAAACTTAGACTTGAATTGTTTTCTGAGGTCATGAAAACTTCTATTAGCCAAACAAATTATATTCAGATCGTTGCTACATCAGAGTTCCTAATCAAGTAAGTTATTTTACGGTTTCAAAAGTATATAGTTGCCTATCTTCAAATGAGACAAAACCGGAGATTTATTAGTCGAAATTATTAAGCTTCCCCGAAGGAAATTAGCAGTGTAAGAAAACGCCAACTTTATAGCAATGTCTATACTTACACGCTATAATATGAACCATTTTTTGTAAATTTATAAACTCATAAAACGAAATTGAAATGTATTAAAACATACATAAATTACGTGTTTAAAATAATTTAATAATTCTTTTTTTGTAAAAATGTATGTGTAAAAATCCGTAAGGCTGATACATTTTCCAAATATAATTTATCCTTTCTGATTTTAATATTACAGATGTGCCAACATAAATGCATGCTAGATACTACATCGAAATTCTTGAACTGTTCTGCGATACTTACACTTTATCCTCATAATCTTCGCATCTGTGATTTTGGTGAGTTATTTTCTTTTGAAAAATCCAAATAAAAAAGAAATTATCAAAGTTGATATCCAAAACAACAGCTTAAAAATTTTCAAATGAACATTCTTTTTTTTAATTCTATCTTCATACAGAGATGAAAAGATATCAGAATTAATGCACACGATATTTGATGCTAATATGCTTTTTTCATAGATAATTATAATAGAATCGTTATATATAAATTTATAAACATAGAAATATATTTGCTTATTTTTTAACTTTTTCACTAGATGTATCAATAATAATAAATATTCAATATTGATGAAGCTTATTTAATTATTTAAAATATGGCTCTAAAAGAACCTACACCTTATAAAAAAAGGGGGGCTGTGAATTGACGTAAAGAAATTATAAATACAAACATTAAAGGGACAAAACATTTTTTGAAAATGGTTTTTGTTTTGAGATTTGTAAATGGATCTAATTTTGGTATCGAGGATATTTTTACACACGTGACAACACTTGTTAATGGCAGCTTCAAAATCATTGACAATAGAGAGAAGATACGGGATCGATGAACGTTCCATTCTTTTAAGAACTGTTTCTTTTCAAAATTACTTATTTCCTACAGGTTAAATTATAACTTCTATTGAAGCAAAGCATAATGATAAACATGAATAATTTTCGAATTTATAAAATTTACGAAGAAGGTTTAAACCGTGATGGTCAGAATTTGAGCAATTTTAGATTCTATTAATATACAAAGAAGAAAATGAATCAAGCAACTGTTCGTTACTTCCAATAGAGTTTAACCCTTTATCTACCGCATTATGATTTACTGCAGTTTTTTCATGCAATGATTTTTTTTAATCACTACATTGAAAATTAAAGGATATACATAAAAAAATACTCAACTTTGGGAAATTGAAAGAGCTAATTAATTAATTAAATGTATTCAACTGTAAAATTAATTATATACACTCTTCACTTAAAATAAATAGTCAAATTGTTTTCTAAAGTCTTCAATAACATACAAAAAAACAAGACACCTTTTGACATTAACTACTTTTTCGGAACAGAAATGGCAATCCGCCGAAAACGCTGTCAGCTTAAAACGCAATTTTTGCTATGAAACTATTCACCTTCCCCACGAAAGTACTCATTATAGAACCCATGCTGCCATACATCTTGGAAGAGTGAATTTCAAAGAATATTCCTTCTAAGTATCGTCAGAGTATTCGTAAAAATGTATTCTATGTAATTTTAAAGTGAGTGGTACTTCTAAGTACCGTTGGTAGATAAAGGGTTAAATGAAGTAAATTGTTTTTTTTCTTTTGTTACAGATGAAATCATGAAAAATCGCCATGTACTCGTTGCCGATGGCACTGAATGCATTACGAATTGCAAAGATGACTGTGCGTAAGTGTATTGTTTTCCCTGATTATTCTTTCTTTGTGAGTGTAAGACATGGTAAATACTCTACTTTTTTAAAGAAAAGTTATAATTTTAAAATTTTGCGTGATTAAAATGTCTTTTGGATAAAATTGGAGTTTTTTTTTCTCTTTTTTTTTCAGAAAGACAAAATATATCCAGGTCGTGAAGGAACGTTTTATTAGTGAATTAGTAAGAACATTTTTTTTGTGTTATTTTTTAATCTTTTTCAGAATAAGATGATGCTATTAATTTACAAATATACATATTTATGCATTTTACAATATCTTCATATTTATTGAAGAATTTGTTAATACTTTTTATGAATACTTCGGTATATATCAATTATGCTTTCCTTTATGGGAACTATAATTGGTTGTCGGGGGCTCTGCAGTGTACATTTCATTGCGCATTTAAAATCCCTCCAAAGATCTATTTGGCGCCATTTAAAACACGCCAAATAGTTTCGTTCTATCCATGCTGGTCACCTAGTACTAAAAATCCAGGTTATAAAGAAGAAACAACTGAAATTTAACGAAGCAGATGAAGACAGTAGAATTTACATAGATTTGAAAAAAAACCCGCAAGAATAATTAGAACAAGAAATTTACTTGCATTTTGTCTGGAAAACGGCGCTAAGACGTGAGGGTTAGGATAAAAATTAATAGAATATGAGAAATTTCTGAATCTCACACACATAAGAAAAAAATGAATTACACTCATGTCCATAAATTAAGGATAATTCAGAATCACACAGAAATTAAACTCTAAAATAAAAATTTCACTTGTAGAATTATCACACACATCTTGAAGAAGAATGTGCAAATTACAGGAAACCACCAGATGGCGCGGATAGTACGTAACAATGACGAGTGTGTAAGAGAGGGGTATATAAGGAATGGTGGCAAAGAAGTAAAATTGTTGCTTTTGACAGGGTCTGGGTTAGTGGACTCATCTATAAACTCATAACTAATAACTTTCCTCCAGCTCTCACTCATCTGATTAACTCCTATCTAGTAAACAGGACTTTTCAAGTTCGTGTAAATGACTCACTTTCTAATACCTTTAAAATCAACTATGGAGTCCCTCAGGGCAGTTTACTCGGCCCCCTCTTATTTAACATCTATATAAATGATATGCCCACTCACCCTCAAACTAGCACTAATATCTATGCGGATGACACTGTCACACTCGCAACTTTCAAAAACCATAAAACAATTTGGCACTTTATGATCACCTATACCATCTACAAAATTTCTTTGATAAATGGAAAATTAAAATCAACGTTGACAAAACTGTAGCAGTACTTTTTACCCGAAAGAAAACTCAACCAACACCACCCACGCTCTATTCCACACAACTGCAATGGTCTCAGAGTACAAAATACCTAGGACTCATTTTAGATTAAAAAAACTCACTTGGAAACAACATTTGACTCATAAACGCGATAAATTCCGGAAAGCTCTAAGAGCACTTTACCCCCTAATGAGGTTGATTCGCGACAATGGGGCGACTAGCCTTAGTCACGTGGGAAGGATAAAAACATTTCCCGCGTGTTGCTTTAATGTGTGCTTTTGCCTATGCGTGAGCTGTTTATATATTTTGTGCGAACATTTTCTCTTAGCAATTATTAGTTATTGTTATATTTTTGCATTATCCTAGTTTAATAATTACGTAGGAAGTAATTTAAATAATTGTTCTTAGTGTAATTTTTGTTGTAGTTCAGTATAGTTGTGTTATTTAGTGTTAATGTGCCAAGCCTATTGATACTGGTGACTTACAGTGTTTATATATTTATTAATATTTTAGGTTATTTTTTAGTATACTTATATTTAGTTCTTCGTTATTTTTTAGTTTATTATCGTTTTTATTTGCACACAAGAATGGTTCATAGTATAGAACAGCGAATATTAAACTTGAAAAACTTTCAAAGTCGTCATATGTATGCTTACGCTGATACTTTTTCCCAAATCACTGGAAATAATAGCTTGCTATTTAGAATGGGCAAAGGTCAAAAGTTGTTTAATGACGGATTTGTGAGTAGTATATCGTTCACCGAACCGGACAACGCTTCTAACGAAAATTTTGTTATTAATTGCAAAGTCCGTGCGGAGATGAAAAAGCGAGTTACGTACCAGCCTTCTGTGGAAATTCGAACAACTTGTCAGGTGAGCTATGAATTATTTTTTGTTCCTATGTATATAATCTGTAAAACTATGTTTATTAGATAACTGTTTGTCTTGATTTTACTCACTATTTTTGAAATAAAAAGAAATTTTTAATAATATTAAAAAAATTTTATCATTAAATCAAAAGAATATTATGGATTAAAAAGTTAAATCAGTAGCTTCTGTAAACATCTAAAAAACGTAAATTACTAAATGAATATTTAGTATTTTGTAGTAATATATGTGAAACATTATTTATCATAAATTCATAACTTGATAATTTTTTTAAAACAGCATTGGATGTGAATAACATTATTTTCTATTTTAAAGAATATGCATTATCAAGCTTTAATCTTGTACAGCTTTATGGTTTGATTGAACACATTGTATTTCAAAATAATGTATGATTGTATAATTATTGCTTCTTTATCATTTAATTCTAAATTTATTGGAATGCATTAAAAGGAAATATTTCTTCTATAGTAACAATTTCACTAAACAACTAATTCTTTTTAGCCATTGCATTAAATCTGAAAATTGTTTTAGTTTCATGAATGAAAAATTTTCAACAAATAATTGCAGCACAAATACGCAGTAACAGAATAGTTATTTATTTTTTGCTAAAATCTAATAAAACAGATATTTATATGATGAAGTTTTTCAGTAAGAAAAATTATTGGAATACTGAATTTGAACTACTAATTTTCTTTCACTTGTCAAATGGATAAACTCCTTGATCACGAAAAATAACATTGAATCCAAGTATATTCTACCTTATACTTTCTGTATGTCATTAGATGGCAGATGCACCTACAGTGATACAGTCTACATCATATTTTTTAAATTTGTAATGTAAAAGGAATTTTAAAAACAATACACACACAATATTTCATCATTTTCTCAACTTCTTGGTTTATGGAGTTATCGATTTGGAAAATGAAGTATTCATTTTGTTAATAAACTTTGGCACAAATTCTAAAACATATTTGCCAGTTTATTGTTCAGCGGAATGGTATGTAAATATGAAACACCTTATGCATGCTTAAAATTTTTAATTTTACAATTTATTTGTTTAAAATATAAATGCTCTTTCTTTCTAATTTCAGATAATCACTGCAAAATGCACTTGTCCTGCAGGGAGTGCTCCTGCATATTGTAAACATGTCTTTGCTTTGCTTCATGCAATTGAAGATTACGTCAGAAATGAGTTATTTTATGCATCGGCTGAACGGCTACAAACTTGGCACCATCCAAAGCCTTCTAAAACTGTTCCACAAGAAACTAGCAAAATTTTTAAGGGTGAATCTTCGAAAAGAAGGCTTTTGAATACAAATTTTGACTACGATGCAATAAATTTTGCCCTTTTATGGAAGTAATGAGGAATGAAAGTGAAGTGATTTTTGAAAATCTATCCTTTTGCCAGCTGCTGTATGCAGTCAAAAGTGTGTGGATAATTTGCCTACATTAGACATTGATGCAACACTTTTTTTCCATAAAAATTATTATAGGAACATGGATGGAATATTAGCATTAGAAAGAAGGACTATGGGACAAAATTGCAGTGAATGGCATCTAGAAAGAAAGCTACGCCTCACTGCAAGCGACACCAAATTAATTATTTCAAGAGTAGCTGATTTTAAAACATTAGCCTCTCAAATTTTGAAAAAAAAAGGATGATTCGTTGGATTTTATACCAGCTGTAAAGTACGGGTTGGAACATGAAGATTACATCTGGTATATTGTCCAACAACGCAATCCACAAAATGTAGTCCGACAAACTGGTCTAGTTATACATCCTTTAGAGCAGTATATTGCTGCCTCTCCGGATGGATTAATTAGATCAGGTGAGGACTACATGTTAATGGAGATCAAATGCATTTTTAATCCAAAGGGTCATTCTGTACAAGAATTAATATGTAATAGACCTGATTTTTGTTTAATGAATTCCAATGGTATCATTGCCTTGAAAAAAACTCACAAATATTATTATCAAATTCAATGCTAATTAGCTGTCAGTAATTTAACAAGTTGTCTGTTTGTAGTTCTGTTAAATAAAAACTTTAATTCAATAGAAAATTATTATACTGAAATTATACAATTTGATGCTAAATTGTGGGAGGAATGCTTAGAAAAATTAAGGAACTTTTTCTTTGATTTTTACCTTCCACAAATTATTAATTTTAAAAAGTCATTTTTTCAAGTAAAATATTTTTCAGGGGGATGATATCATTTGAAAAAGTAAAATTTTTTGAAAAGTTTTTATTTGAAAAGTAAATTTTCTTTGGTTAGCGGTAAGTAATTTGTTTTTCATTATTTGACGATTATTATTTTACATCAACATTGTTTAAAAAATTAATTCCGTATTGCTTTTTGCAGAATAATGAATTTTTTTTTTTTTTTTTTTTTGTAAAATAAAATGTAATGTGTCTTTTTTTCAGTATCAAAGAATAGTTGAAGGAATTCTTTATGGTAGGTATTCTTTATAATAGTTGATTTAAATAAATAAAAAAAGAATACATTTGAATTTTTACAAATGGGTAACTGTAAAAAATAACCTGGTTATATGCATAAATTTAAAGTCTCAATAGTAATAATATTGAAACAACTTAAAGTAAAAATTTCTTAACTGAATAAACTCGTATCTTATTTGCTATCACTTCCCATTAAAATTGTTGACATAATAAAGTTCAGTCATGTTTAATTCTAAATATTGCAAGTGATTTACAAACAAAAACTTCAATATATTTTTTCAGAAGTTGATTTTGTTCTCTATCCTAAAGATACCTCTTTGTAGAGAGATCCAACTGTATTCACTTCTCTATGGCTGCTACCTTGACGTGGTAGAGAAGCTTAAGTATCATTTGAAATTTCAAAAATGGTATAACAAAAAGCAGTCTTAAACTAAATTATTCATAATAAAATTTCAGTTTATGAAAACTAATTTAAATACACAATCTGTAATTTAATGTATTGGTCTTTATTTCTAGAAAGAAAAATATTCTTTTTAAAACTTGGATGAACTTATAATTTCAGTATTTTATGTATGGTTTTCAAAGAAGGAACTTTAAATTAAAATTCTATAGTTATTCAGTAACCAGGAAAAGATGTCTAGAGTTTGCCATGAATTACAAAAATAAGCCCATGGATTTTTGGAAAAAGGTTATTTTTTCTGATGAGAGCAAGTCTGAGATTTTTACACCTCCAAGTATTCGAAAAAATAAAACAGCTCTTGAACCCAAAAAAATGTAGTTCCCACTTTAAAACACGGTGGTGGAAATGTTATGGTGTGGAGATGTGTAGCCAATAATGGAGCGAGTAACTTAGCATTTATTGACAACAAAATGAATGTTTTAGCTGTACACAAAGTATTGAAATTTCATTACATTGTTGCATATGTTTTGTTAATGTTTACTAAGCAAGTGTACAAATAATCTTTTGAGTATAATTTTTTTAAAAATTCCCTTCTTTGAAATAAATGCTTAATTTATTTTTTATTGTGAAGGAATATTATTTTTTAAAACAATTTAAATGTATCTCAATAACTTTGTTATATTACTTAATTTATTTTTGAAAAACATACGAAATTTTAAGTATACAAATACACATTTTGCCAATTGTATAACAAATTTGAATCCTCTTTTACGTAGATTGTACTTATTATTCATTATATTGATTTAAAATGTACATTTTTTTGGTTATATACCACTAAATTGACTTTTAATACATATATTTTATGATTTAAACTTTTCAACAAAATAAATGATGTGATCACAATCAAGCCTCTTTATTTTTTATCATAGTTACCTAAAATGAAAATCTTGCACTGGGAAATAGTATATTTCATATACTGTAAAATCCGGCATATAACGCGCACCTATACTTTCAATCTGAATTTTTTAATTTTTAGGTGAATTCGCCGTATAACGAAGAAATCTGAAATATTAATATACATTGCTTTTATTTTTTTTAAGTCATTTATTCGAGGTATTACCCAAGACTTTTGAAAAAACTACTATATTCTAGAACTAAAAACTCTTTTAGTTCATAAGGAGTAGATTCTTTTAAGTAAACGGTGTTTAGATACATGTAGAAGTAATTTTTTTATGCTCTCATCTCTTTTGTTATTTTTAAGCTATTGTTTTTATACCAGGGGTATAATGCACACATTAACTTTCGATTTTATATTTTGTGTTCAAGTGCACGTTATATGCTGAATTTTACGGTACTATTGACTTTGAGACCAGAGTGTATAAAATAACCGAGTAGGTAAACGATTAAAAATTCTTCTGCGATAGATTGATTGATTTAATATTAACGTCGCACTGTTCAGCTACACGAGGGCTTTTGGCGACGGACCACGTAATTTTGAACCATGGTCAAGTGACGTGGACGACACCTGAGCTGGCACCCCCTCTCCTAACTACCACACCACACCAACGGGAGGACGTTTCAGCTCTCGACAGATTTAACGTGCATCGCTGCCCTACACGGCGGGTCTTTTGTGGTACTGGGATCGAACTCGTGACCAGGCAAGCCACGATCCGATACCTATACCACTCGGCTACCGCGGCCCTTCTGCGATAGAAATGAAGTTTCTTTTAGTAGAACTAAATTGTATATTTTACAAGATTAACCCATGCTATATGAACACAGAAAATTCTTCATACAGTTTTACTTCATTACAAAAGAAGAAAATGATATTTAGATCACAAGTAACCAGAAACTACGTCAGAGTGCTAGTGTAATATCAACTTTCATCAAAAACACTCGGAACCATTAATAAATAGATAGAATTTCAAACATACAAAAACACAAATTGTACTACATTATTCATTTTAAGCGATAAATTTGCATTAATTCTGATATACAAATGAAATAATTGAATATGTATCCCAGCCCCACCATTCCAAAATAACAATTTAAAGAAAATGATGTTTAGATCACAAGTTATGAAAACAGAATACTAAAAATAAAAATTTATATGATAATTTTTTTAAAAAAATTAAGTTATTTATTAAATTAAATTATTGAAACCTTTAACTTGCATCAAAGGTTTGTGAAAAGTGAAAATTACACAACATGCATGCAATAAAGAAAACTTTGTTAGCATTATGGAAACTATGATATGGTAAAACCCCTTGAAAGTATTTAAAAATCTTTATTTTTGATATCGCCCTTTCCACTGTAACTCGCTTGTTCGACAACTGGCAGTTACTGACCATTTCAGATATGTCAAACTGGATTTTGTCTTCTAGGAATATTGGGCGATATAGCTTGCATCCAATTTTCTCCAATTCATTGGCAATCAAAAAACCCTTATCAGCCATTACAACATCATTTGGCTCTAAACGATCCATCAGTTTACTTCTTATAAAAACCTCTTTATCAGATCTACTACCTGTGAATAATTCTGATATGAAGCTTATAGCTCCGTTAGGAGTAATGCCAATCATACCTTTAAAGGTATTAGCATTTTTGGGTTGAATCCTAGGAGGACCCACTTTTGGTCGCCAAATTTTGAGCGATAAAGGTTACAATATGGTAACCCTTCCATTTCATCAAAAAATTTGTATTTTCAAATCACCGAAAAAAATGGCAACCCTAAAAAAAGTGCAACATTTTTCGCCTTTTCCGAAAAAACGTCATTTTGACATTTGACTTCGCTGGAGGTTGTTAAGAATGGCGTGTGAAAGGAAATTACTTTAAAGTGAGGCTACGATAGGTTTCTTTGTGCTCCTGGGCACATAGGGGAAGAAAGAGACGTTAGAATGGTGTATGAAAGCTAATTTAATTGCTTCTCGTTATGAATGTTCGAGGTGTAAAAAAAATATGCGTTTGCAAAAGCGAAAGGGAACGGTTGACGGCTACGAATGGCGTTGCCGCAACCAGTCGAAAGATAATCGCCACGACGTCGTTCGGAGTGTGAGAAAGGGCACTTGGTTTAGCGAAAGCAAACTTGCTATAACTATTATCTTGCGTTTGACGAGATATTGGTTTGGCAAGAGCATGAATGAGTTCGTGATGAATGACTTGAAAGTTAATAAGAATATGAGACAAAGTTAATAAGACATGTGGCGGCGATCTTACGATTACAAGTTGGTGAATGAGAATTTTCATAAATTCCTTGCATCCATCGCAAGGGTGTATCCACCAACAGATCATGACGAAATGCAAGCGTAAGGTAAGTGCTTTTTAACATTTTTTAAAATTGATTTCATGTATTTCTTCGATTTTATCTTTGCGAAACGCCCCTTTCGTCCTTTTTAAAAAATGTAAATCATGTTGTACACACTGGTTTTAGAATACTTTTTTAAAATGAATTTCATTGCTTTCTCCGTTTTTTTCTTTATATAATGATTAATTTAATGTATTTATTCGATTTCATCTTTGCGAAACGCCCATTTCATCCCCTTTCCGCTGACGCATGCGCTTCCCAAGAGTTTTTCGTCATTGACGCCTTTTTGAAAACCTTCAATTTGGCGCTTTTTGGCGAAAAATTTTTGGCGCCAAAAACAGCAGTGGGTCCTCCTAGGATTTTACCGCATTTTTGTAACGACTGAAAGTCATTTGTTGCTCCATTGGACTACTGGGTTTCTGAACCTCAATCTCGGTGCAATCTACAATTATTCGCACATTTTTACAATACATTCGGAATGGTGGTGGCATGTACCGAATCACCTGATCCTTGGATGGGAAGACATCCTGCAATTTTAATTTCTCATACAGAACATCCGTGACGAAATTGAAATCACGCGAAACAGTAGAATCTGAAATTCCAAATAAAATTGCTAAAAATTCATTTGAAATTCCAGTTCTCAGTTTTACCAAAAACAGAAAATACCTATCAATGGGTCTTCTTTTTGTACCCATTGATAAATCATCCTCAATCTGGAGGAATCTGTAAATACAGTAAAATTCTTTTATGGTAAAACTTGTTACGCATTTCATTTGAGTATCATCACGGATGTTCTCAGGGATAAAATTAATTTCTTTTGTTGATATTAATTTTTCAATAGCTATGTCCTTTTGAGATAGCATATCTATCACTTCACCAAAAGTATCTGTTTGGGTACCAGCACTGGTAGTACTGGGCTCCATTTCCCTAGGATTAAAAGAACATATTGAAATTTGTATCTATTCATAAACATTTTTAAAAAAAAGTTAATACTATTATAAATTTGATATTTTTCAGAAAACCCTTACAATACATGCCTTTTTAGTACATAAAGTACATATAGCTTGAGGCAAAAAAATTAAACTAAATTTAAATTAAACTAATTCCACTTTAACAAGAAAAACATATTAGTAAAAATTTTTACATTTCTGACTGGACTTCTTCTGTTTGTACTGTTTCTGTCAAAGATGGTTCAAATCTATTTTTTCATAAAAAAACCCACGTTTACATTAGTATAATATTTTTAATAACAATTTATATAATATTCATGTATGTACTTCATTGAAAATATATATATGTCTATGTTATTTCTTCCTATATATCAGATTCTATTTCTCTAGTGAATGCTTCACACAAATGTTTTTTTTTTTCAATAAGTATGTAAAATCATGTAGTAATAAATTTTATGCATATATATATACTTTACATATATTGAATATCATATTCTTGTGTTCTAATTTTAGATAATTAAATACAGAATTATCTTTGTTGTTTACTGTCAAGATATGTAAAACAAGTAAAATTTAGGTTACATAAATATATATTTTACCTGTTTATAAATGACCTCTATATAATTTAATTTAATATAAACCAAAGTTTGCTTTACAGTTTTAAGTTAACTAACATATTTTAGTTTTGTATGTACATTCTCTGTATAATTTAACTAAAAATATGCTTTTAAGTACTTACATTACTGAAGTGGAGGGCTTACATCTGTCCAAAATCCTTCGAGATGAGGCTTTCTTTTTAAAAACGAAGATAGTTGGGATAGAGCCCCGTTTTAACTGCCGACGATTAGTAAATGGTTGATACTCAAAGCATGTCTCTTCGAAGTGATCAGAACATATCAGAGAGTGAGCAGATGCCTTGAAATATTTTCACGCCTGATCATTTTCAACCATGCTTTCAGAAGACCAGGATTTTTCACCGGGAACTTAAAGAATGACTTGCTTTTGCATTCTTCCTTCTTCCTATAATTCGTGCAGCCATATGCAGCGCAATGAGACATTTTAATAAGAATATTTTAAATGTAAAATTGAATTTCAAGAACGAGCAACGAAGTGTTAGGCTAAAATTACCCGGGAAACAAACCAAAACATAGACACGTGTTCTCCTCACCACGTGATCATGACGTCACATGAATCAACCTCATTGGCTGGAATTCTGAATTAAATATGTATAACAAGATACTTCTCTACACTGCCGTTTTGCGCCCAATTTTAACTTATGGTTCGCCTGTGTGGGGCTATGCTGCAGATTCAAATATAAAAATCCTAGAGGTTGCTCAGAACTCGATTATTCGCAATATCGTTAAGGGGACTTGGCACCTTTCAAAAACCGAAAATCGATGAAAATATCGATTTTTCAATTTTTAGTTTAAAATGTAGTTTGATACCTTTGGTACAATTGAGGGAAGTTTCGAAACGATCTGATTATTTTAAACGCAGTAAAATGCATTTTAAATATTTTGACAGCTCTGTCAGCAGTTTAAATGCCACGCCCACCTCAATGTTTACATTTTTTTTTTACTTGAGAATAAATCCATTATTTTACATTAAAAACTACAGAGAAGCAGAGGGAATCCGTTAAGCTGTGACTGTAACTATCAGTAAAGTTGTTTATTTACATTAGCTTTGCCATTTTCGCTTGCTGTGTGATTTTTAGTTTCATTAGTTTTTAACTTCATAGAAACCTAAAACAGCATTTTTTTAATGCTACTTCAATCATAATTCATTTTATTAGTTGTTGTTATCGCTAATATGCCTCTTAGAAAACGTTCAGTACGTGCTTTACAAATGAATGAAAAGCGATGGTGTAAAGCGAAAGTTGATTGTGAAGTGAACAAAAATTCAGTTTTTTCAAATGTACGCCTGGAAAAATTGAACACTGTGGTAAAAAAGGATACCTCTGCTATTGGAAATTATATATTGGTGGACTTTAACCAAGTTAACAATCTTCTTCGAAGTGCAAAGTGCCAATATTATGAAAAACAAACTTTGAAACTGGAGCTTGGAGCCAAGTTGGGATTTTCATACAATTTAAAACTATTGTGTAGCAATTGTGATGAAAACAAAACTGTTGTAAACACATCTCTGAAGTCTGTTCAGACCAGCCATGATGTGAATTTGAGAATAACTCAAGCTTTTTCACATATTGGGAAAGGTTATTCAGCTATAGAAAAATTTTGTATGGTGATGAATATAGATCCTTTTTCATCAACTACATATGGGAAGTGTGCGAGACGGCTGGATAATGCATATACTCTGGCATCTGAAAACATATTTGTGGAAATCCACCGAGAAATTAAAAATGTGTACGAGAATGGAGCTGAAATCACAGACTTAAGTGTTAGTTTTGATGGAACGTGGCTAACTCGTGGTCACACCTCACTTATCGGTGTAGGATGTGTTATAGATATGCTCACCGGATATGTTGTTGACTTTGAAGTGATGAGTAAGGTGTGTCGTCATTGCTCTGTGGCAAAAAATAAGCTAGGCCAGTCAAGTGCTGAATTCAGCATATGGTATGAAGGACATAAAAGCGAATGTGATATAAATCACTTGGGCTCATCTACATCAATGGAAATGGAAGCTGCATTAACCTTGTGGAAAAGATCCACATCACTTGGATTCCGTTATATTACAGTATTATCCGATGGTGATTGTAAAACGTTTAACTACTTGTGCGAGAAAAAGTGTATGGACCTGACATTGTGATAAAAAAGGAAGAATGTATTAATCATGTTAGTAAGCGGTTAGGAACAGCTTTGAGATCTACTGTAAAAGACTGTCGTGCTCAAGGTATTTCTTTAGGTGGTAAAGCTCATGGTAGTTTGAAAGAAGCCACGATTAAAAAATTAACTACTTACTACCAAAAGGCTATTTTGAGAAACAAAGGGGATGTGAATGCTATGAAAACAGCAATATATGCTACATTGTTGCATAGCATTTCTACAGATGCTAAACCTCAACATTCGAAGTGTCCTGCAGGAGAAAACTCACGGTGTTTCTACCAATCTGCGATTGCTAATGGGGAAAAACCTAACAATCATAAATTAAATGTAGGAACACCAATAAATGAAAAGTTTCTTCCAAAAATTCTACCGATTTATCAAAGACTTGCATCTAATGAATTGTTAGAAAGAGGCATTCGATGTGGAACACAAAATGTAAACGAAAGTTTGCATAGCATGATTTGGGCAAAGTGTCAGAAAGAAATTTTCGTAAACAAAAGACGTGTTAAGCGGGCAGTAACAGAAGCTGTCTGCGAATACAATAAGGGTACAGTACACACCATTGTAGAAACACAGAAAGCATTAGGTGTAGCTACTGGAGGTTCAACGAAACAACTTGCTACTATCTTAGATTGTCGAAAACAAAAATTTAGAAAACGTCGTCAAAATGCCTGTAATAAGCTGGCTCTTAAACTTATTAAAAAAGCAATACATAAAAAAGAGTTATTAGCTAGGAGGAGAGAAGGAATGACTTATGACGCAGGCCAATTTTAAAACAAACCTGTTTTGAAAAAATAATACATTTTAGTATAAATTTGTTTTACTTTATTTTATTTTAGATATTGATTTAAGTAGCAAATTATTTTTATAAAAGCTTTTAAATTTTCTATTGTACATTTCATGTATTTTTATTACATTTATTTCATGTATTTCATTTATTTTTTAATATATTTCATAGATGTTTCTTGTAAAAATAAGTCACAATGATATTTCCTATTTTTCGTAATTTTGGGCTCACAGACAGGCACTTTAAAAAAAGCTTATATTTTTGTTTAATATTTTGAAATTGAATTGTATTATGTTTTATTTTAAAGGTATATATTTATACAACATATTGAAAAATTATTACAAAATTTAGACATTGTTTTGATATATATTTGCTGATTGGTATTCTTAAAAATGCATTTTCTCAGTTCGAGTTTTTCATGAAATCATGGTCTTTAAAAGTACAAAACTTCTACAGATATTTATCAAACAACTTGAATTTTGGTGTGTATCTTTATTACAATGTGCTTAATTAAATTAGGGATCCATTTTTCAATATTTTGAATAAAAAAAATTTATAAAAGAAAATGTAGCAGAAGTCATGTTTTTTTAGCTTTTTTCCATTAATGTTTACATTTTATTTATTTTTTCCAAAACTAATTTGTTTGTTGCAAAATCGATCCCTAAAGTTATTACTCATAGTCTAATAAATCCAAAAAAAAATTTTGGTGTCAAAATAATGATAATTGTAAAAGAAGAAGAATTTTGAAAATCGGTAAAAAATTTTTAAAAACTTTAAATTTTAAATTTTTTTTTAAATTTAGGAATTTTTTTCATGGTGAAATTTCTTAGTTTAGTAGTAACTGTTAATAATATACAAAAAAATATTTTAAAACCCTTAAATAAAAAAAAATTGAAAAAAGGTGCCGAGTCCCCTTAAAGCAGATCGCTACACTAATAATTCCTATATATATATAATGACATTAAAGTTCTTCCCCTTAAAAATTACATTCAAAATCTGGCTATTTCTTTTTTCAACAATCTTCCCAACATTGATAATATCAATGTGCAAAATCTTAATAATTATATTCCAATGCCAGACATTAAAAGACCTAGGAGGATCCTCCTAGACTCATATAACCCCCCTAACAATTAATTTAGTCACTCTCTTTGTGGCGAGTGACGACTTTTTGCTAAATTTTTTCTTTCTTTTTCATTCCTTTTTTTTCTTAAATTTTTAAATTGTTACCCACACAGGCTAGCCTACTAGATCCTCCCCCTTACTTAGTTCCAACGTTTCAGTGCAACCAATAGAGTGCCTGCTCAACATCATCCATCAACCAATGGCGTATTCACATAACAACCACAGTGAACTTTTTTCCAAATCCGAGAGCCGCCCAAACCGTTCCTGTAACCACGCCTCCCTGCCACCTCCAAAGAACCAATCAGGACCCTCTCTCCAATCAAGGCCCACCCACATCAGGCCACATCTACAATATTCGATATGGGATGGAGGAACACTTCGTGTTCCATTTCCCAGTGACGACAGCGACAAGTAAAATTGTTCACAAGCGCTTTAAAAGCCTTTCAGTGCAATAACCGCATAGTTATGCACGGAGAAAAAAGACTTACTCAAAAATGAGTACGTAAACATACTCATTTTGAAATGAGAATGTTTGCATCAGATTTGACCGCATGCCTTGATTGAATTTGATTCCTTATATGTACTCAAAATCCCCAAAAATGCTAATTAATGCTTTCGGAAAAATTAAAAAAGATATTCAGGATTGCAGAAACTCTTTTAATATATCGGCTACATATTTTGATAATTGGGGCTTAACAACAAATTTAATTCTCATAAATCTTCCGAACTATTTTTTGTATCTACCACGCTACCCGCGGAAGAACACATGAGTACAAGATTGTTTTGATTTTCGAGTTAAATGTACTCATTTGTATTTCTTAAGTAACTGCCTTTGAACGAAAAATTTAATGGGATAAATATTCACCTTATTTTGGCGGATTACTGTTATAAATGTAATATAATTTACTTGATTCATAATAAGTCATTTTGTTTAAATTATTCAGGCAAATAATTGTGTTACTTTGGAATACTTTTAAGGTGACCAGATTTTTAAAATGAAAAGGAGAACGAAAAATTTAAGAAAAAGTTTCAACGTAAATGTGTGAAACATTTTATTAATTCAAACAAAAATGCATTGTTTCGTTTCTCAATATATTTTATAATTTATCGGAAATTTCGGAGCAAAAATTACCTTTCATCTTTACTATAAGTACTGCAACTAAAAAATATCAACATTCAATCTTGATTTCGTGGCCGCGGTAGCCGAGTGGTATAGGTATCGGACCGTGGCTTGCTTTGTCACAGGATCGAGCCCAGTACCACTAAAGACCCGCCGTGTAGGGCAGCGATGCACGTTAAATCTGTCGAGAGCTGAAACGTCCTCCCGTTGGTGTGGTAGTTAGGAGAGGGGGGTGCCAGCTCAGGTGTCGTCCACGTCACTTGACCATGGTTCAAAATTACGTGGTCCGTCGCCAAAAGCCCTCGTGTAGCTGAACAGTGCGACGTTAATATTCAATCAATCAATCTTGATTTCTGACTTGTCCATAAATTACGAACTGAAAAGAGACTCAACTGGTGCATTAGTTCCAGGGCAGCACAATGTAAATTAAAAAAGAATAACTAAATTTTCTTATGTGATGTGCTTATTTTTGAAATGGTTAAGTATTTCAATCCATCTTATCAATTTCAGCATGTTGATTTTCCAATTGTTTCAGTTTTATTATAATTTAAATATACATTCAGTCTGCAAACTGGCCATTGTCAATGATTTTAATATCAGACATTTCTTTTGATAAAAAAATCAACACAGTTTTCTATATCTGCCCAATTTACTTGTGATAAAGTCCAAAAACACCATTGAAAACTGTTATTTCCTGTGATATTTGTTTCAGACTATTCCTCGACATATTGGAAACATGTTTGGTTCATCTCTGAATACAGAGATTGACAGATCTGTTTTAAAATATTGAAAAAAAGGAGGACACTTTTCGAGGAAGGACAGGATCTATAAAAGGAGAATGGTTGATCATCTTAATAATTTTAACTTTACTTTCATATTGAACTCGAAAATGCCTTGCATGGTTTGAAAAAGGCAAGTTTACAAAATAAATTTTCGTTTTCAATTAGTAATCTTTTTAGACTCTTTTATAAGCTTCACCTGTATGTAGCGGAATCTTTGAACTATATTTTTACCCACTCTAAAAGGTCTGATTAATTCGAAATTTTGCGCACTTTTCAAGGACTGATGACAATAGAATAATTTTGTTCCATTGTCCTGATAAGGATCATGACGATTAACAATTTCCCATTTCAGATTTGGTGACTGAAAGATTGTTACAACTCTAAAGCGAAAACACTCATGTCAGTAATTTCTTATTATAATATAAACAATTGCCCACTTTCTTTGAAAATGGAAATAAATAAATGATAGTTTAAAAAATTAAAAAACCATGCTTTTATTGTAGATCGAACTAAAAAATGAAAAATAAATTATAGTTTAAAAAAAACAAAAAACACACTTTTATAGTTAAACTAAAAAGTAAAAAATAATGCATAATGTAAGAATAAAATGATTAACGAGAAAATATATATTAATGTCATTGTGGTAAAAGCGTGGGGTGTTTTTGTTCTACATTTTTACACTAACTCGGCATTTCAGAATAGAACTAGTAAGAAATTATAACAATTGATATTGAGCACCCCACATTTTTATCACGACATTGTCTCGCTAATCATTTTATTCTTATATTAAGAATTATTTTTTCCTTTTTAGTTCGATTAACTATAAAAGTGTTTTTTATTTTTTTTAAACTATAATTTTTAGGAGTTTAATTTCTTGTAAGTTTTAAAGAACCTTTTTAGCTTATTAGTAAATTTATGGAAAATGCGTTAAAAGTTCTCATTAAAAATTATTTAAAGAGCTTCAACAATTTCAATATACTTTATGATTCCTTTCACTCTCATTTTCAAATATTGAAAGAATCAAAATTTACTGATCAGAAATTACAGAATGAGCAAAATTAGTTAGTAAAATTGAATGTAATCTATATTTCAAGAATGCTTTTTATTTTTAGACATTACATATAAATATTAAATGTTCTTGATTAATAATATTTAACAACTATTTTGTTTTATTAATAATTGATCTCGACATTGTTTAAATTGGATTTATCAGTACTTACATATTATCACAACCTTTTGGCGACATTATATGAAATGAAGCATATGATTGGCAATTCAGCGCATATGACACATGCGAAATTGGTATTGCCAACAATTATTGCCATGTATGTAAGTACTGATTTATCTTATAACCCTGCATCACTCATGCGAAAAAATGGCCTAAAGTTCTTGCGCAGGGTATCTCACACCCCAAGGATGTTTAGGTTCTGATTATACCATAAAATTTGTATAAAAAAGAAAGAAAAGTAGGAAATACATTATGTTTATTACATTTTTCACTCTTAAATTTAGTTTTTCTATTCTTTTTATAAGGGCATTCAGCACATTGTTTATACACTCCTTTAATCTAGTCGTGATTGAGTGCGATGATTTCACGGGATCTTAATTTTTTAAAAAAACCTTTATCTTATTCAAAGTAAACATATAGGAGTAAGCTTTGTTTTTTAAATTTAAAAAAAATTTGGAATTTCTTTATTTTCTCTTATTGTTCCAGCAATATTTTTTTTTCTTCAAAAGTTCATCTGAAAGTGGATAAGATGTGTACCAGTTGTCTCCTTTAAAATTACGTTCTTCCCAAATGTTTTTGTTTCTCTCTATATAAAGCATTTATTTTCAACACAGTGTCTCCCTCTTCTAAATTAGAATCGATTTCAGTAGAGGAATCATACTTGCTGTTATACATTTCATTCTTTCTCATAACCATGAAGAGAATTTCTTCATCTGAAAATCTTTCCTTTTCTAAGTCCCGTGATCATGCCTGTGTGATCTAGAACTTATGGAATTTGGAATGATTATGAACCATAAATTTTGGGATATTTTATTAGAGCAAGGATTTTACATGAATTTTGAAATGGACTTAGGCTTAACAGAGAAAATCAACTGGTCCTAAAGGAAGGTAGAGAAAATTTAGGTACTTGCATATTATCGCAACAATGCCAACGTTCAGAATACTTCATCAAGTTAGCGACCCTGATCCTCCACGTGTTGTACATGCTTAATTGACACAACCACGTATTTAATTTCATATAATCTGGACAATAAAGTTGCAATAATATGTAAGTACCAAAAATTAATACATCTTTGGTACAAAAACTCTTGTATGAAAGCATGTTACATACAAGTAAAAAACATAAGAAATCTGAGTAAGGAAGACCTGTGTACCTAGGGCCACCCCATTTTATTTGAATAATACCTAGTTCTAAGTTTTATTACTCAGTTGGGTGAGTTGGAACACCAATTCCTACTTTGGCATTCATTTTGAAATTTTTCAAAAGAAAGTCGTGGTTAGTTATAAATGTAAAACATGCTTTAATAGTCCGAAGTAAAGTTCTGTAGCTCATCTCTTTTTATTGTTGTACAAAGTAAGTCAAAAATTTTCTTTGAATTTTTTTTCTTGTACATAATTTTGTTTGTAGCATTAAGTACTAAATAAGATTTTAAATAAATCCTCTCTCCATGTGGATTTTCTGCAGAAGACATTTTGTATAAAATTACCTAGTCTTGTACCTGGGGCCACATAGTTGCCTTGTACCTAGGTACAATTGCAATTAATATTCTTTATGTTATTATTTTATTGAAAAAGTTTTCATGATAAAAAGAGGAAAATGGTCTTAATTATCTGAACCATTTTGATTTAGTCAAGTTTTTTATTATTATTGGATGTTATTAAAATGAGAGGAGTGTATATTTTGTTCTGAAACTTTCAACACGCTTGATTTATAAAAAAATATGTTAGCTACCCTTATTGTTATTTTTCAGGATTATTTTATTTATACAAACATAAGAATGCATTTAATTAACAAAAAAACCCCAATTTTTTTATAGTTATAAAAATAATAAAATTCTAAATCAGATTTTTATATTTCAATTAAATTTTTCTCTTAATGAGCAATTATAAATTCCTAACTTTTTTAGATACCTAGAAATCCTGACTGAATAAAATGGTCAAAACCTAATGCAGATAATATAAGAATTATCAGATATTGAAGATTCTCACATTCCACTGATGATGCAAATTCTACAGTAACTGATAGTATTGAAAAGGGGGGGGGGGACTTTTGTTTAACAAAAATACAAGGCAAAAAAATTAAACATTTTTATATGGCAGAAGTAATAGATGTTAAAAAAGAACACAAGAGTGTTAAGTTTCTGAAGAATATTGCACGTTCAAATAAGTTTCTTTATAATAAAGAAGAAACTTATAAAACTGGCAACAGAAATATTCTGTTCAAACTGTCTAAACCATAATCTGTTGATGCTTCAGAACGACAATGTATGCAGCTCACTTTTGGAACCAGTTTTTAAAATTAAATGTTGGATCAAAATACGTGCAATTCATTAATAATTTGGCACATTGCAATTTAAATGGTTACATGATAAATCAATGTATTAGCTGATATTGTTTCTTTTATTAAATTCATATGTGTATGTTAGGTTTCACTCTGTAATCAATAGAAAACAAACTTTCAGGGAAAGGCCCTACGTACAATGATATTGTACCTAGGGCCATTTGTGAATTTTTTTAAAACCTTTTATTTCACAGAATTTAATATTTTAAGTTCTTATATTTACAATTGGATGATAGTATAATGATGAGTGCATATTAGTTTCACATTTTTAAACAGGCCAGGGGCTCTGTTTTTGTGCATTGAAAAAATATGGCCCTAGGTACACAGGTTTCCCCTACTTATATATTAATGCAACCTATTGGCAACGTTATATGAAACGAAGCACCTGGTTGCCAATTCAGCATGTACAACACAGGAAATTGGGGGGTACTTATGAAATATCGCATCAATTGCCAACTCTATTAATAACTCACCAAGTTGGCAACCCCGATGACACACTGAAAATTGGCAACTAGGTGCTTCATTTCATATAATGTCGCCAATAAGACGTAAGTACCAATTGGAGTTGTCAATTCAGTGAATTATTAATAGAGTTGGCGATTGTTTTGATAAAGTACTGAAATCTGTTCAGTCTGACATACATGAAACACCATAGTTTAAAAAAAATGCTTTTATAGTTAATCGTACTAAAAAGTAAATCTTAATATAAGAATGGGTTCAGTCCTAGGAGAGCCCACACCCTTGGAGCAAATTATTTTGGTTGGTGATAATTGCACCATCTTGGTAACTCTACTTTGATACATTATGTATGGTAAACCGAACTATTTCTGGAATTTTTGTATTTGGTCAGCGGGCATATCGAATTGTGTCATTTTGTTGTTGGGCCCCGGGCTGGAAGTATGGCACGTATGTGAGTGGATATACCTTTGAATTTTGTACTTTGTTGAATGCGAAATGTAAGAAAAAATTGATTGAATGGTGTATGAATGAAGGATTGATGGCTTTGAATTATGAATGTTCTAAATGTAATGAGCGAATGGGATTATACGAACGAAAGAGTGCTGTTTTGGATGGAGATTTTGAATGGGTATGTTCGACCATTACCTCGCTGAATATTTATGGCCGCACTCCCATGATTCTCTTAACAATGAGGCCTTCAAGGCTTTTTGTTAAAATCCGCTGTCATGCTGTAGCCTCCACTCGGAAAAGATCAGCAGTAAGAAAGTAAGTGCTGTTTTTTTTTTTTCATCTTAAATACGTTTGATTAATTTTTGTATTGTTTACATATATTTTCATTACGATCCACCTTGTCCCGCTATATTCACTTGCCGCCATCTCACTCTGGCTTGGCGCTTTTTTGGTTTGTTGCCAAGGGTGTGGGCTCTCCTAGGACTGAACCCGCGCCAAGTCAGAATGAGATGGCGGCAAGTGAATATAGTGGGACAAGGTGGATCGTAATGAAAATATATGTAAACAATACAAAAATTAATCAAACGTATTTAAGATGAAAAAAAAAAAAAACAGCACTTACTTTCTTAGAACAAAATGATTAACGAGAAAATTAATGTCATTGTGGTAAAAGGGTGGGGGGACCCTTGTACTACATTTTTACACTAACTTTGTATTACAGAATAGAACTATTAAGAAATTATAGCAATTGATATCAAGCACCCCACGCTTTTAAATGCAGTTATTATTTTTCCATTTTCCCCACATTCCAATTTCCATAGTTTTTCCTGGCATTTCTAAATACCTTTTGTTCTGTTTTTTTTAAATCCTGGCACCCATATTTTTCTAATTGGTTTTCTACAAAAAAGTACTTACATTTTTGCTTCATAATGTAATTCCTCTTTTGTCAGAAATAAGCCATTCTTTTAAACTATTTTCATGTTGAGTTCTTATTGCGAGACCATCATCTTAGATTGAAAACTATTGGATACCAAAATCTTATTTGCAGCAATTTCAAAACCATGCCTGAAAGACATTTGGTGTGTAGTGTACTGATATATATATTGTTCCAATGTGTGGTATTTTTGAACAGTAGTTTTTATACATGTGAACTTCAAAAAATACATGCTTTCATGTGTAATATTTAGAAAATCATACTTTTTAAACCTGTTATCGTGTTTTTAGATGATGAATGCTTTATTCTTAATTTGCATTAATTTCATTTCTATTAGTAAGCAAATAATTCAATATATATTACATTAAAACAATGGAGTTGACTATAGTATCGATTGTATAGTGTATAAAAAATAACTTATGGATGAAGGTATGTTGTTTCAAAAATCTCACTTATATTTTTGTTTATTTTTTGAATGTATGATATGTATATGTCCAATTTACAGAATAAATATTTCAAAAATATGATTTTGGTTTGTTTTATGTTTCTTGTTTACAGTGAATCATTGAAAAAAAAAAAAGAGGGCATTGAAAATAAAATGCTGCATATTGGATTATGGTTCTACTGTTTTAGTTGTTTTTACATTCTTCTAAGGACTGAAATTTTTAAGTATTTTAATTTTTGATTATAAAAACATTAACTTAAAAACTATAATATTTGTTTTCTTTGGTGATAGGAGAGTATAAAATCAGTTGATATGAATAAAAACTAGCTTAATTTGTAATATATATTGCAATGGATTTTTCTATATTTCCATCTAGATGAATGTGTTTCTATTTAAACAAAACAATTCATAAAAAAGTACTTACACACCTGGGCCTAATGAGTGTTATTTTAGTCAAAAGGCTTTTTCTTCATTACATAATATGTAAAGAACTAATTTGAGTATGTTTGCATCGGAGCTATTTTGAGTATGTGACGTATTCAAAAGTGAGTATTTTGTACTCCGTTCTGAATACCGGTTTTTCGCAGTGTGGCACAAAGGAAGCATTTAGATGATTTTTTGAGTGATAGAATTATTTGACGACTGGAATGTGGACGTAGCCGGTTGGAAGTATCCGAGGAACTTAGGATCACCCAGAGTGTCATCTCCAGGCTTTGGCAACGATTCCAAGATTATGGTAATGTAGATGTTACAGCACAGGCCGCCCCCGATTTACAACACCGAATGAGGACCGGTATTTTGCAGTTATTGCCAAAAGAAACAGACGGAGCACAGCATCAGACCTGTCTAGTCAGCTCTCTTCAGCTACTGATACGATAGTTTCAAGGCAGACCGTGTTCAGACGCTTAGGGCACATTGGTCTATATGCTCGTAGGCCTGTCAGATGTGTTCCACTTACCGCAACTCACTGTCACCTGCGATTAACCTGGAGTAGAAAGCATGCATTGTGGACACCACAACAGTGGTCTTGTGTGATGTTTTCCGACGAGTCCAGGTTTAGTTTGCAGTCTGATTCTCGCCGAACTTTAATATGGAGAGCGCCAGGTACCCATTACCACCAAGAGATCACCATTGAACGAGACCTATAGAAGAATTAAGTGTTAAGGAAAAAAAAGCGATGAGTGTGTGTGTGTGTGTGATTGTATAATGTGAAAAGAGTTTAAGAAAGCATTTATCAAAACTAAAGCAGTGGAAATTTGCAATTTGTATCGTAAAGTGAAAAAAAAATTTACTTTTGAGTGTTATTGTTCGTAGTTAAGAGAAAATATACCTAGCAGTTTATTATTATGGTGGTACGAATTTCCATCGTAAGATCCGCTATTAAAAAATCGGTCCGACCAAACTTTCATTTAAAGAAACAAATTTCTTGTTTTTCTTCCTTGTATAGCATTTTATAACGGCTGAAATTATCAGAAACTTTACTACGAATAAAAATTAAATAATGAGAACCTTTAGAAAACAAAATTGATTCAATAGTGTGAATTTCAAGTCATATACGTAAACGCTACAGCAAACCACAATACCAAACGATTAATATCAAGGTAATCGTATATTGTAATGTTATCACCCAATATATTGAAATTTTACAACATTTTGGCAGGTATAGCGTACTGATTTCATGTGTTAATACCCATTTATGAATAAAATATTAAAAATAGTCAATTATGTATCAGAATCTGTGCAAAAAGTTGCGTAACTTATATTAGGAACCTGGATTTATTACAAATGTAATGACAGATTAAATATTTCTGCAGTGTTAGCTATCAATCTAGAAATAGAATTTTAGCCCGGAATAAAAAAAAAAGGTTTCGAAGTTATAAACATTTCTATTTTCTTTGTTTTAGCATTAATCTAAATCAAAGCAGAACATTATTTTGATTTTTCCTGGCTCATTTTATAATTTATTTTCAATATTTTAAAACGCTTCATCATTGAGAAGAAAAAAATATAAATACTGTTTATACATATACATTTTTTATTTTTCAGTCAAGGAGTGAATCAGAATACGAAAACGAGTAAGTAAAAATGGCAATTTTTTCTTTTAAATAGTTATAAATGGGAACTAAAATAGATGTAAATTGCATTTTAATTTAATTGGCTTCACAAATACATTCTGGCAAATTATTTAAGGATTAACATTTGATATTAATAAATAATTAAATAAAAGACCTTTATGTGTCATTTTTATCAAACTGAGTTGCATCGCCAGTTAGAGTAATTATTTACTTTTTAAAGATGTGTTGTAGATGTGTAAATAGATGTGTTTGATTTTCAGTCGAAAATAAGATTTTAAATTTTTTTTATTGCAAGTTTATTTATCTATACCTCAAGAATTGAAATATTAATTCAAAGGGCATTTAGCTAGCAGAATAATTTACGGCTACTTTTATTACAAAGGAAACATTTAATTTTTTATACTACTTATATATAAAATAATTTAATGTATTAGGAAATAATAAATTTTTAAGTCTATAAAAATGACTATTAGCTACGTCATGATAAAAAATTTTAGTTTATATTTTTGTACTAATTTTTCATTAAAATATGTGAGAAATTTTATGCATTTCAGCAGCATGCCCATTTATAATTTACAAAGCTTGAAGCTGAAGTCAAAAACAAATTTCTTTTGTTAAACATATTTTTTTATTTTTGAATGTAGAATTTTCTCTTTTTAAAGCATATTAATCAAATGAAAAACAACATTATCAGAGGCAGTAAGGTTAAATTTCTGTGTTAATATTCAAAAACATTTTTCTGTCACGTAGACTATTTTAACAGTTTAATTCGTTGAATTTATTAAATTGTCAAGGATATTTACAATATTAAATTTGAATTTCAAATCTTGGTCAAGCCATCTCTCTCTCTCTCATTACAGTAATTTTGCAATTCCTACTATTAGCTCATACTCTATATATTTATTTATCTTTGTGGAATTTTCATTCGTAAATAAAATACATTTTAAAGCGCTCCATTGGGCTAAAATTTTATATACATGATTATTTTGGATGATAATACAGTAATTTAATTATAATTAATAAAATTTAATTGATTAAAACTAATTATTCAAAGAATTACAAATACAGCCACGTTGGTTTCATTTTTAGTGACCTGGGTCTCACACGTTTTAAAGCATTCAGTTGAACTGAGATATTATATACACGATTGTTTTGGATCGCAGTACGATACTTTATTGATACTTAATAAAAAATTAATTACCACTTAATGTTGTGATTCTGTCCTATGTATATACATATTTATATCAATAATAACTATTTATAATAAGAAGTAGCTAAAATAAAACTTTTCTTTGTTAATCTAAGTAGAAATTGACTTAAATTTTTTTTGTATTACTTGTTATTAAGTACATCATATACATGTAAATGTGACATATATAAACCATACTAATATTTTTTAAAACTGAACTGTTAAATTTCATTTATTTTTTTATTTCGAATTTCAGAAGCAAGTTGATAAAAATAGAAATATACGTAGATGATTCTGAAATTGTCACTTTTCGTCACAGGCCACAGTATCTGGTAAAAATCTATAGTTTCATACTTCTAAAAATTTTACTGAATGTTTTTTTTTATACTTTTTAGTTTAATGGCTATTTTCCTTTCTCTCTAGTACATCGAAGCTTTCAGTTATGTTGGTGGCTTCATTGGAATATGGCTGGGAATTTCCTTAATTCAGTTGACGGATTTCATAGAAACACTGTTTCGCATCCTACGTTACTCCTACAAGCATAAAAATGACACGCAGAATGAATGATCTTTATAAAAATGTATTTATTTTATATCTATGAAATGTTCAGTACATTTGCGGAAATACTGATGAAAAGTAACTAAAATTGTTTCCTTCATGACCACTTTTCTCAAATAAACAAGAGTAAATTTTTCATATTTTTCATCAATTACTCCAAAATGAGGTATTTTTCCATGCTGAGAAGGCTAAATTGATTTACCTTTTTCATAAGATCATGTTGAGTAACTTGCTTCTTAATAAAGTTATTATTGACCTTAAAATCCAATTAAAAGTATCTGATCATTCTTTAATTTATATATATATATATAAATAATGTAATATATATATTATAAATAATGTTATATATATATATATATATATATATATATATATTATATATTTTCAATTCCATTGATATCAATGATATTAAAGTAATTTTAGAAAATCACAGTAATTATAATCTTAATATTAATTTTAACAAATTTAAAACTTTTATAGATTTAGTCTTAAAAGAAAATTACATTAATTTTAATGGTTCATTATATAAACAAACTAAAGGCTTGCCTCAAGGAGGGCCAGCTAGCAATAGTTTGGTTAACTTATATTTACACTTTTATGAATATAATTATATTATTAATAATGATTATTACATTTTTAGATATATTGATGATTTAATCATTTTCGGTAAATAATTTTAATCCCAATATTAATTTTTATCAGGATTACTTAAACTTAGTTGAAATTAATCATAATCCAATTAAAACTAATTACTCAGATGTAACATTGTATATTAAGGATTATAAATTACATAGTAATATTTATGATAAAAGAGATGCTTTTAATTTTAACATTCTTAAAGTGCTTTACTGGAATTCTGATTTATCTATATCTATGTATAGAAATATCATTTTTAACTATATTTATCGTAATAATGTATTAGTAAGCGACAAATCTAATATATATTTAAATTTTAATAACTTTATTAATGTATTGAACATGGATATCTTGATAACTTCCTTTACAATTATATTTCTAATAGTTCTCAGTAAAAAAATAAATATGTATTAATGATTATTATACAATAAGTTACGACTCAGTTTATGCTATTTCTGGCTTCCCTCCAATCGACATTACTATTCTTCATGATATTGCTTTTAGGGAAAATCTCTCTGCTTCTTCCATCTCTAATTATGATTGTATTCTGTCTTCATTTTTTATCCCTCATCCTTCAGAGAGGAATGCCATCAATATTGTTCCATTTAGTGACAAGAGCACAGAAGAATTCCCTGTTATTTGCTATACTGATGGCAGTAAAATTGATGGAAGCGTTGGTTTCGCATTTGTTGTGTTCAGGAGTGGTGTTGAATCCGAGAACTTTCAATTTAGAATTCGTGATGAATGCACAGTTTTTGTAGCTGAACTTTTATGTTTAAATTTCGCCGTTAAATGGATCACTGAGCAAAATAGTGTCATCTCAGAATATCTCATCTGTACTGACTCTATTTTCTCCTTGGATTCTCTTAAATGTATTTCTTCATCTAACAACATAGTCTTCGAGATCCAAAAGCAACTTAAAAGCCCAAGAGATAAAAACACCTCAACAGATTTTGCATTTGTTCGCGGACACACGGGCGTTCTTGGGAATGAGCGAGCCGATTGGCTTGCAAAAGCTGCAACCAAGCGCACAATTGACATTGACATTAATATTCCTAAATTGTTTTACAAGAAGGTCACGAAAGAAAGAATGATGAAGTCTTGGAACCAAGAATATCTCATGTCTAATAAAGGGAGCATAACAAAGAATTTTTTCCCCGCCATTAATAAGAGACTATCATGTCATAAATTTTACACTAACTACAAATTAACACAATTTCTCACTGGTCATGGTAATTTCAAAAGCTACTTGAACAAATTTAATTTAGTTCCTTCATCTTCCTATGACTGTAATATTGGTGGCGAGGAAAATGTAGAACATGCAATCCTTCTGTGTTCCAAGTATGTCAGAGAGAGAAAGATTATAAGACTGGCGGTCAAGAGACTTAACATTATTTGGCCACCGAATTTTCACCAACTTCTTTCCCCCCAGGAGTGCTTTCAAAAATTTCTGTGAATTTGTTGTAACTGTTTGTAATTCTTCTTAACCTCATTTTGTTTAAACTTTTTTATTTCCCTTGAATGTGTGCTTAATACTTACTTCTGTAAGCCCCGTGTTTGATTGAAGAGAGAAGTTCGGATGAAGAATTTTCATCCTCTGAAAGTGAGTCTGATGATGATTGCTTGGATAGTGCTAGAGACTGGTGTCAAATAGATGTTACCTCTCCTCTACCGAGTCATCCTAAATTTCCATTTACTGGAAATCCAGGAATAAAAGTATGTATCGGGGATTCTGGAGATCCTTTTGAATATTTCAACCTGTTCCTTGACGATGAAATGTTCTCATTTATTGTAGAGGAAACAAATAGATACGCCGAATCATTCTTTGAAAATGCAGAATTGACACCTGGTTCTAGGGCTCTAAAATGGAAAAATACGAACAAGGAAGAGATGAAAAAGATTTATCGCTCCGTTGCTCCTACAAGGCGTAGTACAAAAACCTGTGGAACAGTGGTTTTGGTCGAAAAAGACAATTCTATCCACTCCATTTTGGAAAAGTGATGGGTGAGGTGCGCTATGGACTTTTGATGAAGTTCCTGCACTTTGCAAATAATGAGTCAGTAGCGATTTAGATCATAACACGAAGCTAAAAAAAATAAAGAGTTTCACAATCTAATAGTACATAAGTTCAAATCTGTGTATGTACCGAAACCGGATATATCAGTGGATGAATCGCTGATAGCATATAAAGGTCGATTAAGTTGGAAACAATATATTCCTCAAAAACGAGCTCGTTTTGGAATTAAATTGTTTCAGTTATGTGAATCAGAAAGTGGCTACATTTGGAACTCGTTGATATACACGGGTAAAGGTACTGCCTTCAACGAAAACTATAACGATTATGGTCTTTCGACGAAAAGTGTCCTGGCTCTTATCCACGAATTGAAGGGGAAAGGCTATTGTTTATCCACTGATAATTTCTATACATCACCTGAATTAGCGGAATTACTGATTGACAGTAAAATGGATATCTGTGGAACTTTACGACCAAACCGAAAAGGTTTACCTGTTTCATTTAAAAGTTCTACACTGAAGAAAGGGGAGATTATAGCCTTCCAAAAGGGTAAAATGTGTGTTTTAAAGTGGAAGGATAAAAAAATCCTTGCATATGCTTAGCACTTTTCATAACGCTGACATGTGATGGAAGTGAAAGCTAAGAAGGGGGATTCTGTGAAGCTGAAACCAAAAGCCGTGGTGTTTTATAATAACAGCATGGGGTGTTGATAGATCAGATCAGTGTCTATCTTACTATCCTCTGTTGCCCGAAATCAACAGCGAAAATACTACAAGAAGATTTTTCGACATTTGTTAAATCAAATTGTGTGGAATTCCTTCGTTATCTTTAAAAAATGGCGGGATTTTAAATCATATTGGTTTTCGAATGAAACTGATAGAACGATTGATAGAAGAAGGAGGTAGTGATTCTAGTTCTCGAAACTTTGTTTCCCCTAAAATTTCTGAAAATGTAGTCGGCTTAGTTGGAAGGCACTTCCCTTCATATGTAGAAAGTGACTGTTCAAAAAAAAAAAAAAAAAAAAACATCGCGAAAATGTGTGGTATGCAACCTTAAGATGAATGATAATGGAAAACGCATTCGGAAGAAACTCGTTTTCAATGTAAAGACTGTAATGTTGGACTGTGTGCAGTGCCGTGTTTCGAAAAATATCACACTGTGACATTTCTGTAAACGACATGTATGTGTCTTTCTCATACTTCTTTGATATTTTTTGCAATTTATACCTGTTAAAATTATTTTTTATAAAAGGTTTTTTTGTAACTAATTGTAAATTGAATAAAACCTTTCTTACAATTATATGTATTTGAGGATGAAATCTGATTTACTTTATTCAGGAAATTTTTAGTAAATTTCATTTTCTTAGCCAACTTATTTCTTTTAAAACATGCATATTTGTGTATTATATAATTAAATTTCTAACTATCTAAAATTATGTCTGGCTTTTTTCTTCATTAAAATCTTTCAGAATTTTACAAATTATCTTGCCATTATTCATTATGTACTTAATAAGGAAAAATACATCTAAATATAAATAATTTCTGTCCTAATAAACATATAATTGTTTTTAGCTACAGTTTGGAAAATGCATTGAAATTTGTATCGGGACAGGATTTTAACATATTATGAATGTATTTTTTACTGCCACTATGTTATATATTTATCTTTCATTCTTTTTACAATATGAGTAGAAGTCGTAAACAGTTTGTCACAGTAAAATTAATTTTTGTTTTATATTCAAATTATACTATTATATTGATTCTGAAAATAATAGGTTAGTTTGACAAGCCATTATTTCACAATTTTAAAGCATTGAACAGTTTTGAAATTTTTAAAACTTTTCTAAAACGTTAAAAATATTTAATTATTGTAAGTGATTAATATTTCTTAGATTATTGGAAACAAAAAGTATAAAATTTAAAATATATCTCTTTGTTGAATTTTAATAATTATTTTTATGGCTAAACCTGAAAAAAACCCAACTTTTTTTAAATATTAACATTAAGATATTTTTAAAAAATAACTAGAGCTCTCAGACCTAAATCCATATGAACTTTTATAGAACATATGTAAGGGAACATTTACAAGATATTTCAAGACTCTATCTTGAACAGGAAAAACGCCTTAGGGATTAGAAAACACTCATCTTCAAAATTAAAAATATGAGAAAAACATATTTAAAATTTGTAAAGGCATAAAAAATTCCATTGCCTGTAAAGCTTTAATTTTCAATCTGTTACTATCCAACTTATGCTCTACATGAAAATTCTACTTAAAATAAATATGACTGAAATATCTTTTTTAATTCAAAATATTCTAAGACATAACACTGATAACAACTGTTAATTTGATCAATTATTCACTTTTATCAGAACCTTATGTATTCACAAGAGTTTTAAATGCAAAATATTTATATAGAAATTAGTAGTTATACAAACGTAATCCAGAAATCACCAAGTTTGTAAATAATATCTATTTTTTTTCTCAGTTCCCCATCGTGGC
Source organism: Trichonephila clavipes (assembly GCA_019973935.1). Classification (NCBI taxonomy): domain Eukaryota; kingdom Metazoa; phylum Arthropoda; class Arachnida; order Araneae; family Nephilidae; genus Trichonephila; species Trichonephila clavipes. The sequence goes on along the minus strand of BMAU01019144.1, from coordinate 129,046 downwards.
AGTTAAGCAAGTTTAAGTTTTTGTTGCATGAGTTTAAAATACTGCAGTGTAGTACTACAATAGATTTATTATAATGTAGTTTGTGGTACATCAGGGAAATATTTAGTTCATTCTGCAACATTTGTATTCTGTAGTCTAATTGTAATATTACCTGAAAAGGCTGAATTTTAGATTTACCATTTTCAGTCATATTCCATCCCTTTCAAGTATTATTTATCACAGTAGCCTGCGTACATTTTGGTCATGGCATTTTTCAAAAGGAAAAAAAATAATGAAAACAAAGTAAAGAGCTTTTAAATTATATAAACTATGTTTCAAAAAATATATCAATCTTTAAATCAATCTTAATTAAGTAAATGTGAGAAAACTCAAAAACTTAAAAACATGAGCAAACAGAAATGATTTTAGAAACTAAAATTGTAGTTAATTGCCGTTTTACACGAAATATTGGATTGTGTTAAAAAATATTTTTAATTAATTCAATCTAGGAATGCAAAAATGCTTTAAAATGAAACCGAATTTAAAATCAAAACTCAGAAAATTAAAATTTCTTAAAACCTAATTAGTTTTTAGATCAGAAATTGAGCAAGTTTTCCAAATATATGAAATATATATTTGCAATAAATTGGGTGAACTCTCTGTTGGCCGTGAAGTGTAGAAAATGTCCATTTCACAATCCTCGCCCTAGGCCACAGCTGTGAATGAGAAACCTCCCGTTTCGAAGAACACAGAGACCGAAAAGCCATAAAATCTTCCCCTGCAAAACCAATTAGGACCTCCTGCGGCGTTAACAGGGGAAGGCATTAAACTGCCATTCGTTTTTGAAGCAGTTCGCGAAATTTATCGGAGCATTTTCGAATAAGCTAGCTTTGGAAAAGTAGATCGCTTTCGAAGTGAAATTCAATTAGCGGATCATCCAGTCAGAGGGTTAAACCAGCAATCTTGGTTCCTAAGGCCAGGAGTTTGTTATTGTACTACTGTGCCTAATATTTCCTATCTTGACTAGTTATACTTAGATTTTATAGCTATTTGTATGCATTTATGGATTATATATATATATATATATCCGAATTAAAGAGATTTTCAAAAAAATTACTATACATCACCCTCTTTCCACATATATATGTTCATGGATTTTTTTTTCATAATACTGTTATGTTTATCAAATTCATCCTCTCAATTATTCATTTTTAAATTTTATTTATTGTAAAAATTTTTTTAGATATTTCTATATTATACGTACTAAATCATAATGATGGAAGTTTGTCAACAGGAACTTGATTTAACCCCCCATGTTTAGTCCGAAATTGCAATTGGACTTGTTAATATATTTTTCCTGTTTCATTTAATTTCGAGAATTAAAAATTCAAACACTTGAGTAGAAACAAAAAATTTCTTTACCATTTTAAGAACAGTTTTTCCCCCCTCTGCATTAATGTTAAATTTATTTATGTTTTAATAAACTCCGAATTTTTTTATAAACGATTCACGTAAGTAGGTAGAAAAAGCCGATTCTGCTGTAAAGGCGGTGCAGGCGGTTGTAGGCAGTGCCAAGTTGAGTTGTTTCGTTCTTGCTGCCGAGTTGAGTTGTTCATTCATGCTGCCGAGTTGAGTTGTTTTCTCCTGCTGAGTTGTTTCGTTCATGTTGCCAAGTTGAGTTGTTTCGTTCCTACTGACGAGTTGAGTTGTTTTTCTCCTGTATTGGCTTTGATTTTCGAGTTGAGGGGGCGAGTTGAATTGTTATTTTTTTCTACAGCTAAGTTGAGTTGTTTTTAAAAAATGTGCACAAAAAATGGAAGTATGGGAATGTTAAACGTGCTCATGGCGCCACCTATTGATTAAAATGTACACTAATTATAGATTTTAAAATGATTGAAGTAAATAACGCTCAAATAAAAAAATAATAAATCCAGTTTCAAACTCACGGCCTCAGATCAAAAATGTCTCCACAGGACAATAGTTTTCAGTTACGCTAACCATTATCCTGTGAAGGCATACAGACCTGAAGAAAACTTATGTTTATAATCTCATGAATTTAATTTTGCAGGCGAAGCAGACGGCGACATGTTTTAAAAAATCATTTTCTTGATTAAAATGAAATAAAAAAATATTTAATTTATATTATTTTAATAATGTGTAAATTTTAATTCAGTATAATGATTACATACACACACAGTAAAGATACAAAGTAAATTGATTATTCAGAAAAATGTGCCGTAGTATACTCGTCATCAGCGTGAACGGGTTACGATTTAACTTGTTTTTAGCTTGTCTGATCTTGATTCTACAAGACGGCTTTTTCCAGGCGAAGCAGACGGCGACATGTTTTAAAATCCTTTTCTTGATTAAAATGAAATAAAAAAAATATTTAATTTATATTATTTTAATAATGTGTAAATTTTAATTCAATATAATGATTACACACACACAGTAAAGATACAAAGTAAATTGTTTATTCAGAAATCAACATCTTGTATTGCGTTTTACATTACAATCGTATATTTACATTACAGGAGAACAACAATTTGTAAAATTTATTTCAGTGTAATGATTATACATGTACAGTAAAGATACAAAGTAAGTTGTTTATTTACAAAAACAGCATTCCGTTTTACATTACAATCAATTATTTATACACACAAAAAATCCCATTATTGGATTTTATGTCCTACAGCTCATTAAATAGGTCTAAATTCATCAACGACCAATGACCATGTGCAAGAGTAGTAATGCCATCACCATTAATAAACCTTTTGTCATCTTTATATGACAGAGCAAGTTTGTTTTGCTTTATTGAATGTAATGAATGAAATTTGGATCTAATTAAGTTCATGTCAACATATTTTATTTTTTCATTAAAAAGACAAGCTTTGTAGTCCTCAAATGTTATTTTATTTTTTATAGTTTGTTTTTTAATTCCTTTTAACCGCTTTTCAATCTTATTGTTTGTTTTGTAGGCATACATTTTCGATTTTAATCCTACATATTCTGTCATAATATTTCCTTTATTTTCATCCTTCATTTTCCCGATGACTTTTTTGTTAACAAGAGGTAAATTATAAATAGTGTTTTCATCATAGTCTGAAGTATCATATAAGTTAATATCATCTTTCATGTCACTATAAAAATCATCAGTTTTTATTTCATATATAAAAGAATCGGTGTCTGTATACATGAGCCGTACTTTTGAGTCATAACGGTGCTTCATGTACTCATAGTGAAAAGAATACATTAGAACTTTTGATATATCTAAAATTGCCATTCCTACCTGTATTGGTTTGAAAAATTTGATTTGGGTTTTTTTTAGATGGACGGCCATTAAGTTTTCAGAAAATATTGTGCGTCGATAAAAATTTGATTTCGCTATTAACTTTCGAGCCTGCTCTTCTGTTGAACATAAACGTATATCTACTCTTCTTCTTACATTTTCCATCGTTTTCCCGAAAATGCTATTATTCATTCGTTTGTAATAATCCTTTTGAAAGTCATTTACAGATTTAGTTCTTAATTTAGTATTATAATCTATGTAATTTTTAAGCCAAGGAGATTGAAAAAATTTTAAAACGCGATGAATTTTTTTCAAGACTAACCCTAATTTTTTAAATATAGCTTTAAATTAGAATAATGGAGAATATATTTTGTTTTTGGTTCCAAAGTAGTTAAAAGTCTAGGCTCTTTACAATTAGGTGGGGGCTTATTTTCAGGGGCAAGGGGAAAGTCTGAATGTTTGTCATGCAAATCGGAAGGATATTCAAGATCTACTTCCAAGATGTAACCTACATCGGATTCATCTAATAAATTTAAAATATCCTATTCAGTTAAATCGTTATCACTCCAAACAAAATCTTTTAAGGGTAGATATTTACTCATTGCATAACCGTACAAATTATTTGCGTCAAGATACATTAAATATTTTATCTCATCATCTGGGTTAAAATTAGACATATATCTGTTGTTAGCTATAGCATAACGATTGCAACACTGACTTATACCTCCTCTTACACCCTTTTCTATAAAAAGAAGCATGTCGTAATCTGTGAACAGTTCGATAGCTACTTTAGTATGTAATAACATAGCATCCCATGATAAAGCTGGGGTGGTAAAATACCAACAGGGGTCAAGTTTATAAGTTTGCATGCATATTTTCCGAAAGTTTTCAAAGAGATCTGTTAACAATAGAGAACATCTGTTTTTACATATAGATCGCAGTATTCACCAAGATTACTTAAATGAAATTCATTAAATACTTTACATGCATGATTATAATCTTCTACACTTATAGCCTCCTCATTTAGTTTATTGTAAAATTTGCTAATAGGTGGTAAACAAGAATCTTTACACTTTTCAAAACTATCAAAATAATCATACGGAAAAACTCCCTTTCTTAAAAGTAAATCTATTTTTTCTGAGTCAAAATAATGTTTCATATATTTAAATTCATCTTTTTTAGTGTTTTTATCAAATTTTCCAAACTAGAAGACATGAATTTGAAAGAATCTAAAAACCTTAACCGAAAATCATTTGAAATATTTTTACTGAAGGAAATATATTTTTCTTCGGTGTTCGGAATTAAATTAATTTGTTTTTCATCATATCCTAACTCATTAATAAAAATATGGGCGTCATATCCTGAAAGATTATGGAAGAAAACAGGCAAAAATTTGGGGGTTTTCATTGCTAAATTACAACTATTGCAACAAGGGCCATTAAATTTTTGAGTAACATGATTATGATCCCTAACCTTGATATTGTTTTCGTGAAAGGTTTGACCACAAACATAACAATTATTAGCATTATCATACAATTGCTTTTCTGATTCAGTAAGAGGTAATAACGGTTTTGATTTTTTATAAATATTATCAATTTCTATTGCATCTTTTTCTAACTTTTCAATAAAAATTTTGGGGGCATCAATACCTCTATATACTACTGGATCTTTATAATGTCCCCCTTGATAACTGATAAAATAACAAAAACCTATTGGGACATGTTTTTCATAAATATTTGTAAAGGAAAAGTTTAGACTAGGACAGCAAGTATCAGCTTTCCTAGTTACACACTCGAAATCCGCATATACAACAAAAGGTATTTTTAAACAATGTTGAAAATTTTTAAATTTTAAAAACTTACTTGTTTCTAACGGCATTACTACCCTTGCAGGATTTTTATGTATACACATCTCATTGTGCTGAAGAAGTTTGTATTCTGTTTGGAAAGCACTTAAACATCTTTTACATATAAATGTTTTATGTTGATGTTTTGTTAGTTGTTTCGAAACAAGTCGAGATAAGCTTTTAATGAAACAATAATGTCCAAACTCTCCATTTTTTACGTAAAGCAAATCTATATGTTTCTCACACACTATATCACTAATGAGGAGAGGAAATATTTTTAAATCTTCTTCAAAAGAATAAATGTTTATTCCTATATCGTTCATTTTTGAAAATTTTTTCACCTCGTTAAGCGGTGTTGGAAAGGATATTCCATCAAAGTTCAGCTTATTTAGGTGGGGGACATAACTTGACGTTTTGTTGGGGTTGCTGGTGTTGGGGTAAAGAGCTGCGAGAATAGACCACATGAAACACTGAGAGTCCTTTTTATTGATGACATTGATGATTGCCTTTGTTTCAGCGATCTGCTTCGGCACCTCGATGAAGGATGATGAACCTCTGAAAGGAGAATAACGGTTCGTGCGGACTTCGAGTCTTAAAATTTCGTCCAGTGTCCAGCCCGAGTCTCTACCTTCAAAATCCTCACTTTCTTTCACTATTTCCTCAGACACATGTCGTCATAAAGTCTGGCGAGATTAGTTCCTTGTAATACCTCATTATTCGGCGTTTTGAATTCTACGTTCTTTATCATTTTTCCAGCATTTGTCGCTTTCGAGTAAATACAATGAACCCATTTACTCACTTTCAAAGCTTTGTAAGTTTCCAGTTCATTGCGAAAAATAAAGATTGTCTCTTCTTTTCTTAAGAGTAGAAACTCTTTTATCCCCAGTGAACTATCGTTATTGGGAAGATTAAAAGTTTTATATGCTTTTTGAAAAGCACTCTCGTTCTCTTTTGGTGGTAAGAAGATATTTTCAGAATCAGCCGTAGAGTTTTCAGCAGATGTGGACAACTGTGTTTTCTTTTTCCTACTTGATACAGACAAATCCCCTCTCTTTCTTTTCCCCGCTTCTTTCTCCAACTATCTTTCGCATCTTTTATTGTTCAAATGTTTCAATAAGTTGTCTTTACGGGTAAAGGACGTATAGCAAAATTTACAAGTAATTTTCTCGGTTGAATGCACAGTCTCTGTGCCTTTTTAAGTCACTTTCTCGGACGAATTTTTTACTACAATCCGCACATTGAAGGACAGCATTTTTTTCGTGAACTTGTAATGTATGGCGTTTTAAAACATAGTTTGTAACGAAGTTTTTTCCACAAATATTACAAGTATACATAATGAAGACGTAGAACTTATAGAACGTTGCTAAACGCACACACACACTACTAAATCAGCAATCAACTGCTACTCTGTGGCGATCAGGCGCAATACATAGATTCAATAGAGCAAATTGGAATGTATATCTCCCACCAACCCCTTTTAAACTCCAGAGGTGGGTCCACTACACCCCCCTCGTCATTTCTCATTGGTCGACCCAACAGAAATCTGCACACGGCCCGCAGACTCATTAGCGTCCTCATTGGTTCGAATCTGACAATAGCTCTCTCTCTGACCCTCTCACACTCACTGGCGACACAAGGTCCACCAGAACACCTGACCCCCTTACCACCCGCCGTTTTTGAGGCGCCGATGTATCGAGTCAGACGAACTCAGTCAAAAGATGAACAGCGGGGTTTCGTCCAGCCCATTAAGACTACAGACCCACTGACGTCGCAGACCAGAATCCCAACAATGAACAATGACGCCCAAGGCCATGTGCTCTGTCCCCAACCCCACCTGCTCTAATCTATCAAACACCATGAGAAAATATTCTACTGAATGTATATCACAATCTCACTTTTATATGGTAACGAATCAAGACAGGAAAATACAGGATACAATAGATATGATTACGGACAGGGAAAGAATTTTCCTTTCGGTATCACACAAAATGAAATTTATAGAATTAAGTGACTCGTAGTACAAATAGCAACATCATTCATAAAATTATTTAGTTTAATCATGGATTCTCTCAAATTAGTTCATCCATTTACTTTAATCTTGGCTGGGCCATCTGGTAGCGATAAAAGTCTGTTCGTTAAAAAATTAATCGAAAATAAAATGATTAAACCCTTTCCTAAAAATATAATTTGGTGTTATGGAGTTTACCAAGCGTTGTATGAAGAAATGCCGAATATTTCCTTTCATGAAGGTATCCCCTCTAATTTGCACCAGTATTCGAATGCTTTAATTGTTATAGACGATCTTATGGGAGAGTTAGGAAATGATCCCCAATTAACAAAATTATTTGTAAAATTTTCGCATCACAGAAATTTAAGTATAATTTTTGTGGTACAGAATAGTTTTCATAAAGGGAAAGAAATTAGAGAAATTTCCTTAAACGCTCATTATCTTGTATTATTTAAGAATCGAAGAGATCAATCCCAAATTACACATTTAGGTCGCCAATTGTATCCTCGTAAAGTGAAATTTTTTCAAGAATGTTACGCAGATGCCACATCAAAACCGTACGGATACTTACTTATTGATTTAAAACCTGCAACTGATGAATCCTTGCGTGTGCGCACAGGTATGTTTCCTGGAGATGTTTTTTATGTATATCAACCTCGATGACCCATTACTTTGAAGCATATAAATAGATTCAAATTGTTCAATGAATATTCAATAGTTCATAAGATGCCGGTGTGTTCTGAACGAACTTTAGAGCTCTTAAAACTAATTTCTAAAACAAAACACCCAAAATCTATTTTGAAAAAGTGTTCAAAGAAAAAAATAAAAACTTTGTGCGAGTGTGTGCTGAATGTTTTATGTGGTAACATATCATTGACTAAAATTAAAAAAATCGCTTATCTCCCTATAAAGAAAGCTTAAGAAAACTTTCTAACAAAAAAAAAACCTCTTTACGAGAAAAAGAAAATTTTAATTCAAAAAAGGAGAAGGATTCTTAAATATTTTATTGCCTGCGACTATTTCAGTCATCAGTTCTTTAATTCAAAATGGAATTTAGCAAAAAATTTGTACTGGTACCCGAAGAAAGAGTTCAAGTAACGGAACACTTATCGGAACTTATCAACGCATGAAAAACATTCTCCATAATAAGGATTTAACGGAAGAAGAAAAACAATTCTCTATTTACAAGTTTTACAAAAATATACGCACTTTTCTAACGAAAATCGAAGAGAGTCTGAACCAGTTCCAAATGAAGCATCTCTATCAGAAAATCAAAAAACGGAATCATTAAAAGAAAATCTAAAAGAATCAGTAGTAAAGACGGAAAAAGAAGTGTTTGAGGATGAAATTTTAGAATTGTTCCAGCTAGGTATAAAGAAAAAGCAAAAAATATTTTCCAGTTTTTAAAGCTTCAAGAATCTTTCAGTTGGAATTCTGATGGTGAAATTATTTACAAAAACACTGTTATTCCAGGAAGCAATATTGCATTCCTCGTGAATGATTTTCTACGGAATCGAAAATCAGCACCTGAAGGAAGATATGTATTTTTAAGAGCTTTGAATGATGTAAATTTACCGAAAAATCTAGATGTAAATAAAAAATTGTATCAGAATAACAAAATTATTAAGAAACCAATAATGTATGCTCGCAGAAATGCATGGTTGAAACTTTGAAATAAATGATACGCATTTGATTAAAAAAAAATTGCCTCAGTTGTCTCTTTTATGATGTGAACAGTTTTCTTTTGCTGAGGAAAATATACTTATTTGATGAAATTTAAAAGTTTCAAATATATAATTAAATAAAATTATATTAATCTTTTTGGGTGAAAAATTTATCATAGAAAAAAATTTTTTTTTTTGAGAGAAAAAGAAATTTAACATAGAAAAATATTAATTTTTTTTTTTAGAAGAAAAAATTATCATAAGAAAATTAATAGAAAATAGAAAAAAAATTAAATAAAATAAAAGACACACACATATTTAGTTTCATTCCATTTTTTTTTTATTTTCTAAATACAAATCTTACACCATATCGTTTCTTTACAAATTGATACATTTGAAAATCATTTATATACAATTGATTCAAAATATAATGCATAGAATAGCCTTGGCTGCGTTTGAATAAAAGTAAATACAGTATTGTCCACAAACATTGGATGTTGGTGATTGAAACACTTTAGAATTCCATAATACATCTAAATAGGTGGTAGTACTAATGTTATAGAATACAGGAGGTTGTCCAAACGAGTCATAAAATTCTAATTCTCTTTTATCATTTACAAATAATGCTAACCAGTGTGTTCCAGGTTGTGATGAGTCATCAGAATTCACAATAGCACACATGTTTTCTTGCAGAGGAGGGAGCGTATCTCTAGAATAAACACCTTGAAAATAGGGGGACGTTGTCTTCTCTTGAGATAAAACTGTATACATTTGCATTCCATCCATTCTTTAATTTCCGAAATCATACAAGATATTTCTCGATTTGTTTATTTCGATTAAATTTTCAAACTCGGCGAAAACGATAACACATACGGTTTGTTCTAAAGAATTGCTGAATTTTAATTCTAATCGCAAATTGCTATGTTTTATCAGACTTAAATGTTCCCCTGCAGAACATAAATCCGGTGAGAGGTTAAATCCAAACAATGTATTTGAATTTTATATTCTTTTCTAGAAATAAATATAGCTCTGTTTTGACCCATTCGATCTGTCCCAACAAATAGAGTTTGATAGGCCCGTATGTATTGATCTGTAGAAAAGTCGAGTTCTAATGGATTGTGAGGCACTGGTTGTCCATCCACATACACTCCAATAAAATTTAAATTAAAATGTTTAAACTCATAAGGACATTTTGAAAATGCTCCGTGAAAAGCTTCATTATCTACACATCCTACAAAACGTTTTTTTTGGCATTTGGCCTGAAAATGTGTTATCTTGAATAAAAGACATGCTTCCTTTAGGAATCGAATACACTTTGCACAGAACTCGGTAAATGGAATATTTTGCGCTTGTTTTTTCCAGTGCTTTCGCATGACCAAGAATAACTCCAGGATTCACACAAACTTTTCGTATGAATAAAGAAAAATGATCCAAAACAACTTTAAATCCCTCAGATCCTTGTAAACAAAATTCGGGCTTGCTTCGTATTAATTTTATTTTCAAATCCACTAAATTGAGTAAAAGACGATCTTGAGGAAATAAATCGAATGTATACAACCAATCATGTCTACAGTTGCACTTTCTTTAAAAATTCGGTTCTTTTCTTGAGACCATCATCAGAATCCTTGTAAAATAGTTCAGCCGTTAACTGGGAAGTTTTGCTGTCATATCCATGGTTTAAGAGAGTTTCAATATAAGATCGATAGGGATATGTATTACTGGAATTGGAAACCACGCGATCATTTAAGGATACATCTACTTGAGAAAATAGTGAATGTAGAAATAAATTCACAGGTCCTATAGTATCATCTTTAGTAATAGGCGTATTGTCCACTTTTACTATTTTCGTTTTTACGTATAATTGTGTTTGACTGAGATCTATGTAATCTTCTGCACTTCCGAAATGTGAAATTCTACAGGTGCATTATCGAAAACGTTAGAAAGAGTATGAAATTGTTTCCACTGCCCATCTTGAATAACTGTTTGAGTTCCTGGTAAGTTGAAAAGTTCCAATTCAGATTTAACACATTCAGGGGAATCTTTAAGAATAAATGCCATTTTTACGAGTCGAAAATGTCACGTACACTCACTTTACGTGCTTTGGATGAAATGAATTTTTTCTGTTTCTTACGCTTTCTTTTATACTGTCCTTTTCCTACCATAGACTGAACTCTATCAATAGCTTTCTGAGCTAATTTTTTCCCACTTTCTCTGCTTCTTGTTTTTACAGCTTCTTTAAAATTTTCTCCTGACAATACATCAGAGGCAACACGACTCCCTGTCATTAATATTTCTTTTTCCAATAGTTTTACCTCCTTTTACTAAAAAAGGTAAAGCTGCTCTAAACAATCGACGAAATATTCCTCCGATTCCATAACCCTTTTGAAAATTAATGCCCTTGTAATGAGTCAGACCCGAACCTATTTGACCTGCATAATGGTCTTCAAATCTTTTAGTACAGCAAACGTATGGTACACTCATCTTGGTCTTTTATCTCCAAATGAGGTTATGAGAAATGCATTGCTTTATTTATAGTATTTGCCTCATGCGAAAATGAAGCATTATGATCACTTTACCTCTTTCAAAGGGAACAAAATCACCCGAATTGAGTCTCAGTTCAGATTGAATAGTTTGAAACGAGTGTCTCACCAAAGGTAAGTATTGAGGTCTATCATAGTATTGACTAATCGTTCCCCCGTCTTTACCTTTAGTGCGAACGATTCGCAATAAAGGAGCCTGTGTATCCCCCACAATTTGGGGTGAAATTAGATCGGAGTAAACGTAAAAAAACTGAAAAATTAGACCATGCATCAGCAACGAATTCGCTTTTCATGTTACCTATTATAATTGCATTGCGTTTGAATCCTAACAACTCGCCTAAATTCTCTAAGTGAAGGCTGCTACCTTGAACTGCATTAATTTTCACCCGCTTTGTTGCTTTATTGTAAATTATTGTGAACCGATTAGGATTTTTGGGTAAAGCAAGTTGTACGGCTGATATAATATCTAACATTGTTTCATAACAACCCATATCAATTGTTCGCTTAACAGTTGAAGAGATATTGCCGTCACCAGCTTTGTATAGAAAATAATTGTTAGTTTCATTTACGTTAAGCCAAGAATGAGGGTAGATTATTTCAGACAATCCCACTTCCCATTCACCATTTAAACAAACAAGAGAGGGTAATTGAGTTTTGAAATGAGATATTTTGTTTTCTGGAAAGAAATGCATAGAACTATCAGAAGGTAATGTTACGTAGAAAGACATTTTGAAAATGAGTCGGCAATAAAAAAGTTTAACTATTTATACTTTTTGAATATCAGTCACCCAATCATTAAATTTTTCAGGATAGCCTAAAAAATTTAACAAAATATTCAGTGATTCCTCCTCTTTTTCTTTGTTTGATAACATTCTCTACAGGGTAGAAACCAGAGTCGACAACTTTTTGTAATTCTGCTTCGTAATAAGTCCCTTTAATCTCTTCACCTTGTAAATCTTTTAATCTATAAACAATCGGAATTCTTTGCACGATTTCAAAAACTATGAAAAGTTCTCTTCTCCAGTTTTGTTCGTATCCTTTTTCAAAGTGAAGTTTTTGTTTATTAATGCGTACAATATCACCAATTTTAAATCTAGGGGCTTTAGGTTTCTCATTTCTTAGACCACCGTATAAATTTTTTAATACCTGCTTCCGGTTATATCTACTTACAGAAACAGGTTCCATTTTAATTGAACGGTGATACGAGTGATTATAACTGTGTATTAATTTATCAATGACGTCGATGTAATTTTTAGTGTTAAATTCAGTGAAATATTTCCACATTTTTGTTTTTAATGTCCGATTAAACCTTTCAACAATGCTAGCTTTTGTTTCGTTATTTGTAAAAAAAAAATTTACATTCAGATTTTTTAAATAATTTTGAACTATTTTATTAAAAAACTCCTTACCGGCATCTGTTTGCAACACTTTAGGCTTCCTTTCTTTAAAAATAATTTCTAGCCCAGACTTTACACTTTTTCCAAATTTATCTTTCAGAGGAACTGCCCAAGCAAATTTTGAAACTATATCAATGCAAGTTAACAAATACTTATACCCTTTATTAAATTCTGCTAAAGATTGCATATCGACTAAATCCGCTTGAAACTGACGATCAATATCACTTACAAACACTCGATTCCGCTGAAACTTATGTCGAACAGGTGTATGAAGAGTGTAAGCATCTTTCTGCGATAACCAATGTTTCACATCTTTTTTACTATATTTCCCTTTTACAGAGCGATGTAATGCTTCCACACCCCCGAAGCTATTTGGAACTTCAGGATTTTCGTAAAACGCTGCTAAATCTTGATGCATTGTTACCGATGAAAAGAACTTGATTGAATGACTATTACAATGAATAGTTTTATTATTATATATACTTTTGGGAAAGGCAAAAGTTTATGTATAAAAACATGAGCATAAATTTTCTCACTTTCATATGAAATACATTTAAAATATCACTTGTACATACTTTGATAATTTCTTTTAAAAATACTCTTATTTATTTTTAAGATGTGAAACGATTTCAACATAAGTTAAACTAACAAACAATAAAAATAATAAGAACTCAAATTCAACATATATAAAAAAAAAATTTTATTCAAATTTATAAAAACAAAATATTGTGTGAATCTTATAAAAATCTTTAAACAAAATCCTCATAGTATTCAAAACAATCAGGTGGACATAACATGTCTCTTACTTCTCTTAAAATAATATCAAGCGAAGATTTTTTAAAAATTCTTGAGTTACATAATGTACAGGTTTTAACAATAAAAAGTGTTCATTTTCAAAAAGATTATGATAAAAACAATCAGCTATCTCATTAGCTTCAAGTGATCAAGCAAATGAATTAAATGTTTCTTCGCGATTCCCCATAACTCCTCAGCGAAAGTCTGAGGCTGTTTCAATCCTTTTTTCGTTCAGGAGGCTACAAATAGATTTTTTTTCAAAATTTGCGTCAAGTATTGTTGACCCAGACTAACATCCAAAGAAGAAGGTAATGTATTTTCTATGGGGCCTTCGCAGAAGGTTTTATATGCAGTTAAAAAGTCCATACACTGAAACATATTGTCTATAGCAGCATTTTCAATAGCACCATATTTTTTAATCATTTCAGCCCACTGCTCTCGGGATATGGTTATTTCTTTAAAAGTGGGCTCTTTATCTGGACTGTATTTAATGCGCTTGAAAGTAAAATCAATGAAGAGTTCTCACTAGTTATTTGAATGTGTCGTTCAGGAGGGAAAAGTCCACTTGGTAATTCCGGCACTTTCTTTTACGTATGATATATTCGATCCACCGTGGGTCTAATGTTATTCCCTCGGAAGTTGGGTAGTAGGTTTTGCCATATTTCTTGAAACGTCTTATGTGTACTGATACGGAATCATAATAGGTGCTTGCAAAGACAAAAACATCATCTCCAATTGGAAATACTCCATCTGGTATGCAATCCTCGGTAAATTTTCCATACTTCTAAAAATAATATAACAAAATTAATAAAGATCAGAAATGTGTAAAAAACATTATAAAAATTACATATTAAATTTATTTAATGTTGTTACTTACTTTTGAAACTTCTCTTCTGGCTTTCTTATTTACAGAAGATTCCCCGGCATTTCCAAACTTTCGTTTTTCACTATGTGTTTCAGACATCACCATATTTTTTTCTTGTTGAATACAGCCCACCGCAATACTAACAAACGAAATGAATTGTGAACTAAAATGTGATAAGTGTCTAACGCATATCAACCGAATTACACTTGAGCGGCGTTCGCTGAGTGGTTGAAAGCAATGTATTCATCCGCTCTAAGCATTGAGATAATTTCTGACGTAGAATTCAGTCGCCGTCTTGTAGAATCAAGATCAGACAAGCTAAAACAAGTTAAATCGTAACCCGTTCACGCTGATGACGAGTATACTACGGCACATTTTTCTGAATAATCAATTTACTTTGTATCTTTACTGTGTGTGTATGTAATCATTATACTGAATTAAAATTTACACATTATTAAAATAATATAAATTAAATATTTTTTTATTTCATTTTAATCAAGAAAATGATTTTAAAACATGTCGCCGTCTGCTTCGTCTGCAAAATTAAATTCATGAGATTATAAACATAAGTTTTCTTCAGGTCTGTATGCCTTCATAGGATAATGGTTAGCGTAACTGAAAAACTATTGTCCTGTGGAGACATTTTGATCTGAGGCCGTGAGTTTGAATCTGGATTTATTATTTTTTTATTTGAGCGTTATTTACTTCAATCATTTTAAAATCTATAATTAGTGTACATTTTAATCAATAGGTGGCGCCATGAGCACGTTTAACATTCCCATACTTCCATTTTTTGTGCACATTTTTTAAAAACAACTCAACTTAGCTGTAGAAAAAAATAACAATTCAACTCGCCCCCTCAACTCGAAAATCAAAGCCAATGCAGGAGAAAAACAACTCAACTCGTCAGTAGGAACGAAACTCAACTCAACAGGAGAAAACAACTCAACTCGGCAACATGAACGAAACAACTCAACAGGAGAAAACAACTCAACTCAGCAGCAGGAACGAACAACTCAACTCGGCAGCAGGAACGAAACAACTCAACTCTGCACTGCCGTCGACCGCCTACAACCGCCTGCACCGCCTTTACAGCAGAATCGGCTTTTTCTACCTACTCACGTATTTAAGAAGGACCATTATGCTAAATAATTATTTAAGAGGTTAAGACAAAATTTTTATCTATTTTCTACATCTGCACAAATATATTGTATGAATCATTATCATCAACGTATTTCAACAAATGATGCATTATTCAATTCTTACTATTCACTCACACTCTCTATATTTATTTATCTTGGTGGAATTTTCAATCGTTAATAAAATACATTTTTAAGCGCTCAATTGAGCTGAAATTTTATACACGCGATTGTTTTGGATGACAATGCAGTAATTTAATTATAATTAATAAAAATTAGTTGATTAAAACTAATTATTTAAAGAATTATAGATACAGCCACGTTATCATCATTTTTGGCGACTTGTGTCAAAACTTGAAGAGGTTTTTTTCTCGCGTGTTAAAGCATTCAATTGAATTGACATTTTATATACACGATTGTTTTGGATGACAATACGATACTTTATTGATAATTAATAAAAATTAATTACTACTTAATGTTGGGATTCTGTCGTATGTATATACATATTTATATTAATTGTAACTATTTGATAAAAAGTAGCTAAAATAAAATTGTTCTTTGTTGATCTAAGTAGGAATTAACTTTAAAAAATTTATTTTATATTATATTATTATTTCTGAATAATGATTATATTAAAGTTAATTTCTCTCAATGTCTGTGTAAGACTATAATTGAAATGGAAATTTGTAACAATTATTGAAATGAATTTACTTGAATGTAAACAATAAATATTTCATTGAAAACTTTCGTTGTTTTTCTGTCAGAAATGAGCAATTTCACCTGAGGCTATGCTACTATATTTAGATGTCTGTATTAAACTTCAAAAGGAAACTAAAAAAGATCCCTCTCTATAAAAGAAAGGCGACTCACTCATCACAATATCTTCGGAAATATTAAACCTATAGATTTGAAATATCGCATTATGGGAACCCTCCTGGGTTCCACCCTGGACACCAAGATTAATTTGAGGCAAAGAACCACCAAGAGCCATTTGTATAATAATAACTTATATTTATTAACTTGATTTCATTATGAGAAACTCTAATAACATATAATATTACGTCAAACAAAAGGGATTTACCTTTAATATTAAATTAAATTACGAAATCAATCAATAATTACGCGTAAGATCAATAAGGTCTGCCGAAATAAGAGGTCTGAGAAATACACGCAACACGAATTATTAGCTTTAAATTAACTTAGACTAATTTTATTAAACTAACACTTGTTTTAAGCGAAAATGAACTATAGTATATCACCTGTTGATACTCCGATGTCTTCAGAGGTATATTAACTTATAAGCTTCATTCGTAGAATACTAGTAGTAACTCTTCACTATCGTAATCCTCTAAAGATCGTCTCCGCTGCTGCTGGCTCAATAGCCTTCATCACTGCTAGCTTACAATGATCTACTTAAATACCCTATCTATTTTGCATATCCCTTTCTCTTCTCGGAGTTGATTGGAAATATACGCGAATTTATAATCCCTAAAAAGACGCCTAAGAATATTAATGGAAAGGTTCCGTACAGATTGGTCACAGCATGTATGTTTATGTTTTCTGAGTAGAGATCGTTTAACCACAGATTTTGCTTAAATCGACTCCCAAGATTAAATAAATTCCCATGTTTGAGCTATGAAGCCAGCAGGCCTGAAATTTGGCTAGCATATTTTTAGTAGCTTAGGAGATGTCCGCTAATAATATGTTTTGTGGAAAATTGACTCCCAAGGGGGCCTATAGAGGTTAGGGGGAAGGAGACTTTATAGATAAAAATTCCCGTTTTTTAACTATTCGATAGAACGACTAGAAATTTGACCAATATGTTTCTTTTAATGAGTAGAGATTCACAAAACAGCGGAAACGATTCCTGGAGAGGAGGGGGCGCAAAAGATTATACTTAATTTCTTTCAAAATTCAAGTCCATTTTTTCTTAAATCAAGGGATGAGGCCCATGATGTTTTTTTTAATGCAATCAAAAGCTACATGGTAGCACTTAAATACCAATAACTTAAAAACAATATGTTTAGTCATAAAGAGTGTTTTTTTCCAGGTATAGAAGTTTAAGTTGGCATTACTTTCCAAGATGGCGACCGATTTAAAAGCTGTCAAGTGATTTATTCTCAGTTTGGTTTGGTAATTCATCAAAACGATCATCAAGCAAGGCATAGATTCGTCGAATGGGCCCGAAACGAGATTGTCGTTGTTCCCGATTTTCATAAGCGAATTTTGTTTAGCGATGAAGCGCACTTCTGGTTGAATGGCTACGTCAACAAACAAAACTGCCGCATTTGGAGTGAAGCTAATCCACAAGTGTATGTCGAAACACCGTTACATCCAGAAAAATTGACTGTTTGGTGCGCTTTATGGGCTGGTGGAATCCTTCTTCAAAAACGATGAATGATTGATTTGATTGATTTAATATTAACGTCGCACTGTTCAGCTACACGAGGGCTTTTGGCGACGGACCACGTAATTTTGAACCATGGTCAAGTGACGTGGACGACACCTGAGCTGGCACCCCCTCTCTAACTACCACACCACACCAACGGGAGGACGTTTCAGCTCTCGACAGATTTAACGTGCATCGCTGCCCTACACGGCGGGTCTTTAGTGGTACTGGGATCGAACTCGTGACCAGGCAAGCCATGATCCGATACCTATACCACTCGGCTACCGCGGCCCAAAAACGATGAAGGCCACAACGTTACAGTCAATGGTGATCGGTATAGAGCCATGATTACTAACTTTTTCATTCCTGAATTGAACAATCATGATGTCCAGGAGCTGCGGTTCCAACAAGACGGCGCAACATGTCACACAGCTCGTGCCACAATCGATTTATTGAAAGACACGTTGTGTGACCGCCTAATTTCACGTTTTGGACCTGTGAATTGGCCTCCAAGATCTTGTGATTTAACACCGCTAGACTATTTTCTGTGGGGCTATGTAAAGTCATTGGTCTATGCGGATAAGCCACAAACGCTTGACCATTTGGAAGACAACATTCGCCGTGTTATTAACGATATACGGCCACAAATGTTGGAAAAAGTCATGGAAAATTGGACGTCCAGATTGGACTACATCCGAGCCAGCCATGGCAGTCCTATGCCAGAAATAGTATTTAAAATGGAATGCCACAAGATTATCTTTCGAATAAAAAAAATTCATGTCAATCGAATAATACATCGTTGTTTTATTGCAATTTAAAGTTCTATACCTCTAAAAAAACACCCTTTATAACACCATGAAATACCGAACCAAGCGGCGGGTAACGGCTGGTATACAATAAAACTTATTTTGAGAAACAGACGAGGACTTATTTATAAAAGCCAAAGCCAGTAGTGACCTCAACCAGATATCATGAAATCTCTAAGTCAACTAAGATAAGCTTGCCTTAATCTCAGAAATCTCAAAGGAAAAAAAAGCAACAGTCTCTCATTTTCCTTATCTTTAGAAACACCTTTAATTAAAAATGCACGGGAGCTGGAAGACTCATGAAATATTTGTACCTTAATTAGGTAAGAGTTATCACAAAAATGTCTGTCGCAAATAGCTCGCTTCTGTGTAACTTCGAAATACGATACTAGCCAATCAAAGAGGAGTTGTACGAAAAATTCCGTGTATAAAATGTAAGTATCATATATTTAAGCATATTTCTTACATCGGCTAATAATTTAATTTTGGTACAAGAATTTTACAAAAAAAAAAAAAAAAAAAAAGCGTATTATGTCATGAAAACCTTTACAGCTTAAGAAGTTTTCAAACAAATGAATACTGACTCATGCACTCACTGATTCGCACACACGTTTAAAGACACAAGACATTTTCAAATTTCAAATGTTTTGTAAGTATGTTGTAAAAAACTGTTTCTTTTTCACTAATCATATACATTCAGACATACCAATGAGTAAATGAGAATTTTATTAACTGTAACAGGTCGTTTAATCCTCTTGGGTAAAATAAACTTTTTTAAAAGGGGTCTCAGGGGTGTTAAATTTCTGTAAGAGGTCTGAAGATATAAACAATTTTCAAACAGGTTGTTTCGTCAATATTTGTGTGGACTGTAAAACTGGTTAAAGAATAAAAAATCAGTCTTTTTCGCAACGCTAAGCCTACTTTATTCGTGCACCCGCTTTTGTTGGGGTACAGCTAGACAATGTCTACTTTTACAAATTTTTTACAGATGGCGCTACAGTGCGCTGATGACGTAACATTCCACCCAGCGTTGAAATATACAATATTTCAAAAAATATATTTAAAAAATGCAATTTGCTATATACAGTTTACAAATGCCTAAATGAATTAAATACAAATAAACACAACATTCTAAAATAAGAAGAAAAATACAATATTCAAAAATAGAAAAATACAATATTCTAAGAATATAATATACTTCACATTACAATTTAATTTATATTATTATTTTCTATTGGTAAGATACATATTTTTGAGATAGAACGTGTGAGAACCCCCGTGGCAGTTTTTAGTTAACGACTCTGACCTTACCGTCAGTTCCATAAATAACCTCCAAGATTCTTGCCATTGTCCATTTGCAGGGAGGCAAATCATTTTCCTTTAAAAGCACTAAACACCCTACGGCAACATTATTTTTCTCGAACTGCCACTTGTTTCTCTGCTGTAAATGATTAAGATAATCATTTTTCCAGCGTTTCCAAATAGTTTGTACACACTTTGTTGTATACTGCCACCTAGATAGTCTATTATCTGAAATATCTAAAATTGCGGGCTCAGGTATTGCACTGATAGGTCGACCAATTATAAAGTGTCCAGGAGTTAAAACTTCATATTCATTGATATTATCCGACAATGGTACTAATGGACGTGAATTAAGTATACCTTCAATTTGAATTATTACTGTCTCGAATTCTTCAAAAGTTATTTTACTATTAACTAAAGTTCTATAGAGATGGTGTTTGAATGATTTTACCCCTGCCTCCCACAAAACCCCGAAATTAGGAGAACGAGGTGGGATAAATTTCCACTGGATAGCTTCTGATGCAAAATAATTTGCTAATGTCTCGTTTTTGTTACAAATTAATTTTATGAAACGATTTAATTCTGCAGCTGCGCCTTTAAAATTAGTTGCGTTATCGGACATTAATGTAGAAATGCGGCCTCTACGGGCACATAGCCTCTTCAAAGCTGCAATAAATGCCTCAGTTGTTAAATCAGTCACTGCCTCTAAATGAATAGCCTTTGTAGCCAAGCATACAAAAATCGCAACATAAACCTTTGAAAATATCCCCTTTCTCTGATTTTTAAATTTTATTTGAAAAGGTCCGCAAAAATCCACCCCAGAGTTTAAAAATGGTGCACTTGGAGTTACTCTCTCTGATGGTAAATGTCCCATTAATTGATCTACCCCAGTAGGCTTCTGTCTAAAGCATGCAATGCAATCATGAACTGTTTTTCGTGCAATACCCTTGCCATTAATGGGCCAAAACTGCATTCTAATTTGATGTACTAAACCCTGAGCACCAATATGAAAAAACTTCTTATGCATATGCTCAAAAAGTAATTTAGTAAATTTATGTTTACTAGGTATAATTATTTGATGTTTTGCTTCAAATGGTAAATCAGCATTACAAAGCCTTCCACCAACTCTAAGTAAAGAATTCTCATCTAAGAAAGGATCTAAAGCCTTTAACTTACTTGTTTTTGAAACACCTTTACCTTTTTTCAAGGCATCGATTTCTGCTTTAAACTCACTTAATTGTGCTATTTTAGCTAAAAATTCCGTACTCCTCTTTACTTCATCTGCAGTTAGATATTTCTCCTTATTACAAGACTCCTTAGCTTTGATGTTATTAATGAACCTAAAAATAAAGCTAAAAATTCTAATTAATTTTATGAAATTATTTGTAACATTAAAGAGTTCATCATAAAAATTTGAAGAACACTCAGTCATTGAAAGAGTCACAGCACATTTTAGTTCATCTTTGTAGGAAGGATCAGGAAAAAGTTGATTGTCCTCGTATTCATCAGTTTGTAAATCTGGACCCGAGAACCACATTTCGTTCTTTAAAAGTTCATCCACATTGCAGCCTCTAGAAATTAAGTCAGCAGGATTGTTCTTGGAGCTAACATGTTTCCAATGATAGTCCTTTGAAAGTGCTTGAATCTCCGCCACCCTGTTGCTGACAAATGTTTTGAGTTTATGAGGTTCAGTCTTTATCCACGCTAAAGCAATCGTTGAGTCCGTCCACATCCAAATTTTATTAATAGGTAATTGTAGAATTGGCACAACCTTTTTGACTAATCTCGATAGTGGTAAAGCTGCAGACAGTTCTAACCTCGGTATGGTGAGTGTTTTCAAGGGAGCCACTCTGGACTTGCTGCATAATAATCTAGTTTGAGATTGTCCAGATTCGTTGAAACATTTTATGTAGACAACAGCAGCATAGGCACGTTCTGATGCATCGGAAAAGCCATGTATTTCAATCCGTATTGTTGAAGGAAGTAGAATGCACCTTGGGATTTTGAAGTTATTTACTTTCGCTAATTTTTGGTAGAAGTTCATCCACTCTTCCATTGCATCTGGTGGTAGCTGTTCACTCCAATCTAATTTTATTTTCCAAAGTTCTTGGATGAATATCTTAGCCTTCGTAACAATGGGTCCTATCAGGCCCAAAGGGTCATATAGCCTTGCAATTTCTGAAAGCACGTCTCTTTTTGAGAAGTTGACTTTGTCACTAATCTTTACTTTGTATGTGAGACAATCCACCTTTGGATCCCATAGCATACCTAATGTTTTCAATGGAGCATCCTGAAATTCCTTATCAAACACATAGGAAGATGCAGATAAATCTTTCAACAGTTCTGGGCTATTTGACACCCATTTGTGTAGCTCAAAACCCCCTCTCTGTAATAGTTGAGATAATCTGGTTTGGAGTTTTTTAGCACCCTCTAATGTAGACTCTCCAGAAAGAATATCATCCATATAACTATCATTACAAATCACATCTGCTGCGTCAGGAAATTCCGCTTTTTCTTCATCTGCTAAGGCCCTTAAGGTCCTGGTAGCTAAAAATGGTGCAGAAACTGTCCCATAAGTTACGGTAGCTAGCTTGTAAGTCTTGACTGGAGCATCTGCACTAGTCTTCCACATAATTCGTTGTAAATCCCTTTGATTAGGATCAACAAGTATCTGCCTGTACATTTTTTTAATATCTGCACTAAACGCGTACTCGTGTTTTCTAAATCTACTGACTATGGAAAAGAGATCTTGTTGTATAATTCCTCCGTTTAGTAAAATGGAGTTTAGAGAAAAACCACTTGTTGTTTTTGCACTTGCATCGAAGACAACTCTCAATGGAGTGGATGTCTTCTCTGGTTTGTACACGGAATGATGAGGAATGTAATAGTTAATCTTATCTAATGTTTCATTTTTAATCTCCTCCATATGGCCTAAAAGTTCATATTCATTCATAAATTCTTTATACAAAGTTCCCATTGTATTGTTTTTGTTTAATTTTTCCCAAATACCATTTAGTCGTTTGATCGCATTTTGTTTGGAATATCCTAATAATGTTTCTGCATTTTCCTTTATGGGTAACCGGACTATAAATCTTCCCGTTTTATCTCTTTTATAGGTACTAACAAAATGTTCCTCACAATAAATTTCCTCTCCACTTTTTGTTATTTCCTTAGAATCATCTGGAAGTGATTCCAGTTCAAAGAATTTCTTTACTGTTATATCTAAGCTTGGTTCACTTATTAAACAACAATTGGCTTGTTGTTGTGACTGAGGAAGGGTACCTGTGACTAAGTAGCCAAATTTTGTATTTTGTAAAATTACATTTCCCTCCTGCAAATAATATTGTTCTGGATTTAAAATTTCAAAAAATAGTTCACTTCCTATCAATATATCTATTTGACCTGGCATATGGAAATTAGAATCAGCCAGCTCAATTGAAGCTGGAATATTTAAATCCGATATATTTAATTTCGATACAGGAATCGCATCGATAATTTTACGTAAAAGTGAAAATTGTACATTGCGTGCAAAAGTATAATCCCTATTTGAAACTTCAATATTAGCTGAATATTTCGATGATTGCGTAATTCCGTTAATGCCTGTTATAGATTGGTTTGCAGACTTAAATTTAAATCCCAACTTTCTTGCTATGTCTTCTCTCATAACGCATATCGTAGACGCATTATCTAATAATCCTCTTAACTTAATTCTATATCCATCAGCACTTTTAACGAAAATCATGAATGTATTCAATAAAACACATTTATTTCCATAAGTCAAAACCGCCACTTCTGGCTGACCTTCAAACCGAGTAGTATTCGAAATGGTCTCTATCCCCCTTTCCCCTACAGTTTGATTTTTAACTGCAGAGCAAAGTTCAGCAGAATCGTGAAGCAATGAATGTGCATTTATATTTAGACATGCAGGCACCATAATGAAGTCTGAGGCAATTTATACAAAGTTTGTTATTGGTAACAAATTTCTTTCTGCACTCCACAGACATATTTTGATATGCAATACATTTATAAAGAGGATGAGAATTTCGACAGAGAATACAAGGTTTAACAGTTATTTTTTTACTATTAACTACCAGCGATTTGGCTTTTTAGTTGACATTGCAGTATTTTTATGGATCATTTTAGTACTAGGAATGCGAGTAATGTTTTCTAACACGGCACTTCTCTTTTCTAAAAATTTCATAATAGAATCAAATGTTGGAACTTCTGCTGTTTTCAACGAAAGTTCGAATTGCTTTCTAGATTCTTTGTCAATTTTTTGAAGAATTATATTTATTAAAATTATATCTGATAGATCATTCTGCTCATATTTCAAAACTTTAAGTGCTCTAATGTTTCTATTGATACAATCCATTAAAGCGCGCAGTTCTTTGGCTGATTCGCTATAAATTTTTTCATAATTAATTATCTCAAGGGCATGTGAATCTATCAACTGCCGTTTGTTTTCGCAACGATCTTCTAATGCTTTAAAGAGAGAATCGAAACTATCTCTAGGCGACTCTAAGAGCTTTGCTTCTCCTTTTAGAGATGCTCGAAGATAGTATAGTTTTTACGAATCATTCAATTGCTCATTATTACTTATTAAATTAATAAATTGATTTTTAAAGTTAGAAAATTCTGCTATTACACCAGAAAATTCTGGCAATGGAATTTGAGGTAAGCGGATACTATTTTTACCATTGTCATTTAAATTAATGTTTACATTTTCAGAATTTTTCAAAGAATACATTAAAAGTTTGAGACCTACCTCTGTTGTCTCGATCCGTTGATTTATATCTTCTATGTCCAGCTGAATGATTTCCAAGCTTTCGAAAATTTCTATTTCACAATAATCCTCAGCTATTTTATCTAGATTTATCTGTAATTGCTCAATTTTTTTGAGTTTAATTTCGATTTCAGTGACACTAGTATCCTTTGACACTGTCTTCTCCGAGGTAAAAGCCTCTAACCTAGTTAAAGTTCCTTTGATTGAATCTTTTAAACGATTCAATTTCTCTTCAGTAGTTACGTTGGAGTTATTTTTATTTTTCGATTTTTTATCCATTTTCTGTGGCTTCATAGGACCAATGTTTCGTCAATATTTGTGTGGACTGTAAAACTGGTTAAAGAATAAAAAATCAGTCTTTTTCGCAACGCTAAGCCTACTTTATTCGTGCACCCGCTTTTGTTGGGGTACAGCAAGACAATGTCTACTTTTACAAAATTTTTACAGATGGCGCTACAGTGCGCTGATGACGTAACACAGGTATAATTCTTTTAATTTTAAATTAAATGATTCGAATCGTTTACACATTATTTTTTAAAGAATGGGGTTTCAGAAAAGTATAAAATGTTTAAAATATAATAATTTTAAAAATCATACGCATATGAAAATTCTATAATGAATACTAAGTATTTTTTGCGTTGCGCACGCTATTTTCTAAAATAGTAGCCCCTCTAATGTAGAAGAAATTATAAAATTAATGTATAGAATTATAAAATGCATCATACTCTTTAAACTCTACCTAATTTTAGTATAATATATCTTTTGTATTTCAAAATATTTGTAAAATATTGCAATTTTTTAAAAATGTATTTATTAAAATATGTAAGTTATTATTCTATTTATATAAAAATAGCTACAGTGTAATAAGAATACATTTAACTTATAATCAACTTATAGCTAGTAATTACAGCTACTATTTTAGAAAATAGCATGCGCGACGTAAAAAAAGCTTGATAAATATTTCTTATAGAAAAGTTTCTTATTTTCATATGCTTATAATTTTTAAAATTATGATTATATTTTATACTTTTCTGAAGCCCCATTCCTTTATAAATAATGTGTAAAAGATTCGAATTATTTAATTTAAATTTAAAAGAATTATACTCGTGTTTGAAAATTGTTTATATTTTTTCAGACCTCTAGAGAAATTTAACACCCCTGGGATTTCAGTTGAAAACCGCTTTCCGTGAAGAAGACGTGGTTTTATGCAAATCAGAACTTCTATTTAAGTGTTAGTCGTGGAGTAGTAGATGAGCTGAAGGTTGAAATAGAATAATGTATACTGTGTTAACGACCGGTGGTCGTATAGTTAAATCAAGTGAAATATCAATCAAGTATTGAAACAATAGCGTTCAGGAGATTAGATAAGTGTTGTTATTTCTATTATATAATTAATTTATTAAGGTTTATTGGTACTCGAGATTTAAGTGCATTCTCAATCATGTTGATTAAAGCTATTAAGTGATATAGTAAATACAATTGTGTTAATTGGAAAATGGCTGATCTTTGCTGGAACCCTCCCAACACACGTGGTCGAAGAGACGCGATAGAACTACTCGATCTTTCGCATTCTAAAACTGTCTGTAAAGGATTTACGGGACTTGTATTATTGGGTGTATAAGGTAAAATTTTTACATTAATTCAAATATTTGTGTCTTGAATTTAAATGAAGATTCATTACAAAAAATGAAAAACACTTTCATTGAAAATGAATTTATTGTATTCGATAGAGGTAAGAGATTATTTTTTTGGCATTGACTTTGATTTTTTGGGTTTCGCTTATCACACATAGATCCCTTAGTTATAAAACTGCCGAACATAAATTGCATCAAATTTATTAAAAATATGAGCAAGCTAATTGTACAGAAAATTTCATTCTACAGTACAGTACTCTATGCACAATTCACTTGCGAGATGTTACAGCTGTTGAAGAAAGAGCTTAGTTGTCAGATATGAACTCGTTGCGTATTGCTGAAGTGCATATTCAGTGATTCCACAAAAAATTGTAGGCTAGTTTACATTTTAATATATTGAATATTTATAGAGAGGTAAAATTTTGTGAAGAGAGAGAGAGAGAGTTCCTATTTATAAAAGCGCGTCTTGTACATTTTCGTTTTATTCATGGTTTCCTTTACAGAGTCTAACTATACCTTACCTTTACAGGTAACTAATTATTCACTTAAAATAGAGAGATTACTGTATTTTTATCCTTCTAAAATTCTTTTCAGCTCTCATTTTTTACAGTATTTCAGACACTTAGTTTTTTTAAATAGAAAAAAATGCAGGCAAAAATCATTGATATTTCCTTATTGTTTTTCAATTCTACGAGGAGGGTTTCTTCTTGAACATGTAATACAAAATAAGAAATATAGATTCCACGAGATCTGCTATCTGTATCAAGGATATACCAAGCCAGACACCTATAAAACCGCCAATGTAACTGAAGACTTCAACATCCTAGAAAAAGGAATGAGAATATAATCAGAAAGAATTAAAAAAAAATTCAAAAATATTCAAATTTTTATTACATGCGTGCTTTGAAGCTAAAGTTTTTTTTACCAAGTATTGAGGACGATGGAAAAATGTGATTATTTCCGCCTTTTGGATTATGACTTCCACTTTTATATGTTTTGTGCTGAAAATGTAGAAGCAAGACTTAACACAAATGAAGTTTCGGAAACATTTTTGTACATAAAAATCTAAGAAAACACAGTATTTAAGTAAAATATATTGGAAGAAGATTTAAAGTATCTGTGAACACGCTCGGATTACTTAAAAAAATAGCATACTAAAACATTAAAAGGCTTTTTTAGGAATCTTTACCAAAAAATGCTAATATTTATATATATATATAACTCTCTCTTTAAAAATATTTAAAAAAATATCTTTTACAAAAATCGCGATTATAAGAGCAATTTTAGCAATATTTTTTAAAAAACTTTAAAACAATTAGAGAAAAAAGTAATTATCATATCTGTGTAAAAGTATTACTAAAACAAATTAGATGCATTTATCTAGAGGATGAATTAAAATGTCAATGTTTTATTTAAAATTTAAGAGCTGATTGAATAAATATTACAAGAAATGTGACATTCTCTATAAGACCATTATTAATTAAATAACAGGCCATAACTCAAAAAATATTCATACAATAAATATTTTATTACATTCTCTAGAAAATAAAATATCTGGTTCAAAAAGTTTTATAGAAATACACACTTATAATATTTTGAGTTAATAAGACTCCCCATGATAGATTTTGGGCAATTTAAATGCCCACTTCTAATAGATTGAAGACTCAGCTCCGGTTTTTCTAATTTTATGAAATTGGTTGTAACTTGGCCTCTAGGTAGCGTAGAAAGAAAACAAAGTATGTTTTGTGAAGCCGAAAGATGCAATGAAATAAAAAAATGTATTTTGAGCGAATTTGCTCATTTTAACGTGTTCGGATTCCTTAAGTAAAAAATACATAGAGATTTTAGAGCCCTGTGGGCCAGTGTTTCTCAAACTGTGGGACACGCCCCCCAGGGGGCGTGATAACCCTACGAGGGGGGTGCGAGCGTATTGAAAAATCGAAAACAAAAGATTACTTAAAAAAATTATACATTTACTGAAAGAAAACAAACTATATTCTGACATAATAAAAGAGTAAAATACACATTTACACTGAGAAAACACAAACTTGTAAATATATCAATACTGCGCAATATATTTTATAATTAATTTAACAATACGAAGTTAAGAACACGTTTTTTTATTAATTACCAATGACTCCCTGGGCTTGTCATACATAAAATTAAATGCAAAAATTAACACCAGTGTGTGGGCCCCCCAAGCCCTTGATACTTTTTCCGATTGATTATAATTCTAAGTATTTAGTACGTAAAATTTGATTACGTATTTGTTATCAATGATTAATTTTATTAATTAATGCTAATTATTTATTCAATAATTAGTACTGATTAAAAATTACGCGATTCGTTTCCCAATGCCCGTGTTTAACACGTAGGCGAGCCTATGGGCTCTATTGGAGCGGGGTGGGGTAGAAAATTAATAAATAAGTAAATCTTTCGCAAATACTGTCAAGTTCACTTTGCATTCCAAAACCTTCGGAATAATTTTATGGATAGCAGTTCTCAGAAAAGATTATACTTTGGAAAAACGTATATATACACATCCAGGGCAACTAACGAGCTGGTTGAGCGAGACGCTTATATACGCCAGCGACACTTAAAAGGTTTAAGTCGTAATATAGGTTTAGCATCAAAGTGTATTATTATTGAATTCAATACATTGTTATTGTATGGAAGGGGGGCGCGATGAAATTTGTGATCGAATATTGGGTCGCATATATTGAAAGTTTAAGAAGCACTGCTGTGGGCTCTAAAGATCTCCTTATACCTTATTATATTCGTAAAGGCGGTTGGTATCCGTCTCATTTTATGGACGATAACGCTCGTTCTCCTAGGCTCGGCTCTTGACAAATACCTCGATACTGAGGATATTTAGTAAGGTGACCAACCCTCCTCCTTTAGGGAGGACAGTCCTCCTTTTATAGGTTCTGTCCTTCCTCGAAAAGTGTCTTCCTTTTCAATATTTTAAAACCGATCTTTTAATCTCTGTATTCAGAGATAAACCAAACATGTTTCCGAAATGTCGAAGAAAGGTCAGAAACAAATATCACAGGAAATAACAGTTTTCAACGGTACTTTTTGACTCGGTCTCAAGTAAAGTGGGCAGATATAGAAAATTACGATGAGTTTTTATCGAAAGAAATGCCTGATATTAAAATTGATGACAATTGTCTGTTTGAAGTAGAAAGAAGACTGAATGTATATTTAAATTCTAATAAATTAGAACAAATGGAAAATCAACATGCTAAGAAATTGGTAACATATGGGTGAAATTACTTAAACCATTTCAAAAATGAACACATTCCATATGAAAATGTAATTATTCTTGTTGGATTTGCGTTGTGTTGTGCCCTGGAACTAATGCAACAGTTGATAGAGTTGTTTTCAGTTGGTAATGATTTTTTGTGAAGCGACTAGTGAGAAATCAAAATTGAATATTAATATTTTAGCTACAGTGCTTTCCGTAAAATTCAGTATGAAGGATATTTTTTACCCGAACTTTCCGACATATAAGAAAATGATATGTTGACAAAAAAATTAATCATTCAATGGAAAAATACTCTTTTAAGATAATAATTAAAAAGAATGTAAACGTAATTAGCGTATTTTGTTTGAATTAATGAAACATTTAATATATTTAAGTTGTAATTTTTCTAAATTTTTCGTCCTCCTTTTCATTGTAAGAAAAATGGTCACCTTATATTTAGAAAATGGAAATTCCATACAACATGTCTGGAGTAATGTAAAGACCGTATCATAAGTACACGTATTTGGAGCAATTTTCCTTGAAAAAGCAACCAATTCGGAACAATTTCTACCTAATTGCCATAGCAACGGCTCCGAAAAATTTTTCCTCAGTGAGCTGAAAAATTATTCCAAATAAAAGTTGCTTGAAATTCCAGCCAATAGGGTTCTTCGGCTCCCTACGTCATAAACAAGATGGCGATAAAGATGGCAACCTCGGCTTCGTCAAACAAATCAGATATGACGTATAATATTTTAATGGAGTATAAAATTTTAACGACGTGTAATATTTTAAGCAGAATGCTGCTCCATTTCTGTTGACACCCTTCAACAAAAGCGCGAGCGTAATAAAAGAAATAATATTCCGAATAATTTCGTTTTTCAAAGCAAAAGAATCGGTGAGTAATTTTTCAATGTCTAGATAGAGCGCGGCAGACGTCAGAACATGTCGTTTTGTTTACAGCAGCCCTTCATCCTCAGCTGCGTGAAAAATTGTCCTAAGCGGTTGCTCCAAATATGCGTGTGTGATTAGACCTTTAGAAGAGCAATTGCAACTCACTTGCTCCTCCAGGAACTAAGAAGTGTCGGTACTTAAGTATTATCGCAACCTTTTGGCGACATTATATGAAACGAAGCACATGAATGCCAAATCAGCGCGTACGACACATAAAAAATCGGGGTTGCCAACTTAGCCAGTTATTAACAGAGTTGCAGCGGCCGTATTGCCAGGACGATAATGTTCTATTACAGGCAGTGCTGTTGAGACAATAATATTTGCTCCTGATGAAGGTAGTGTTAAAACGAGCTGGAAAAGTGCTGGGGCGCAGATGCTGGAAGAATGTTGGAATTGGAGAGACTGTTGGAGTCAGATCATGTCTCTGCGTTGGTGTTACTCTCTGTCTCCTTTCGCGATTCCAGTGGATGGCAGTCACTGTTTGGGTATCTAGACTGATATACAGTCCTCAATCCCATATCATAAAGTTTGAGATGTTGGGATTGGCTTTCGTTGTTTTTTCAGTCTGCAATGTAGCATGCAGGCTATTGGCTGTGATGATGGAATCCAGGAGGAGGGGCTTAAGGTTGTCTTCTTGAGGTCGAAAGTTTATGCATTGCTGAGAGCTATGTGGGTGTTCTCTCGTTGGTTGGAGGTGTAAGTGAATATAGCCTTTGGCTGGCTGCCCATGGGGGATTCTCGCGATTCCAGAGTCTCTTTTTAGGTGAAATACGTCCCGCTCATGAAAGTGACACGTGATGTATAGTCACTTCTGTTTGGACGTATTCGATGAAACCATTCTTCTATTGGTCCAAGTCCCCTTCACGTGGTGTACTTTGAAACCGGCGGCTGGCGTGAGAACTGCGCCGGCACCTTACTTTCGGCTAGATCAAGGGAGGTCACAGGTTGACTTTCCTGAAGGACATCAACGCCGAAGTGTCCACCCTGGGATTAATTGATTGATTGAATATTAACGTCGCACTGTTCAGCGACACGAGGGCTTTTGGCGACTGACCAGGTAATTTTGAACCATGGTCAAGTGACGTGGACGACACCTGAGCTGGCACTCCCTCTCCTAACTACCACACCATACCAACGGGAGGACGTTTCAGCTCTCGACAGATTTAACGTGCATCGCTGCCCTACACGGCGGGTTTTTAGTGGTACTGGGCTCGAACTCGTGACAAGGCAAGCCACGATCCGATACCTATACCACTCGGCTACCGCGGCCACACCACCCTGGGATACTTTCCCTCGAGAAACTACTTGACCGTTGAAACGTCACTCGTTCCCTACGGGAAATGGGTCTTTGGTGAATACCGCCGTAGAGTTGGTGATTGTTGCTGTAATACGCAAGTACCGAAGTGTCTGGGTAGAAGAGTGAGATTTATTGTCCCAACACTTATTAACAGCGTCGTAAGCAGCATCATTCACTATGACTACACGATTGCACCCTTCCTTTTTACCCTACACAAGTGCCATGTTGTTACATCATTAACACGCTTTTGTTTTTTATACTAATATACTTTCGCGAGCATAAATCATGATCATGAGCGAGTACCAATAAATCTTTTTACTATCATTCTTTTTGCAAGACTTTTAAATGTTTTCATAGTAAATTTTGATTGATTTGGAAGGGATTAATTTCAGTAGTTTTAAGAAAATCAGTTTTTTTTATTTAACTTTTGCACTAACAGTTTTTACTTTGTGTTTCAAGACGATCCTTACCAGAAATATTAAGTATTTTGAGAAATAACAAAAACTGGAAGCACAAAATTTTTTTAACTACTTGAAGTGGGCAGGGTTAAATGTCTTTTTAACTGTAGGAGACATATTGAAAATAGTAATTTTATAATTAGAAACTAAAGCTCTTTAAATAAAATTTTCCTAAAATATATTTTAATATCAAATTTACAAATTTCAAATATGGTAAAAGTTTTATAACTTTAATATTTAAAAAGCTATCGTATTCATAGTCATGTATATAACTAAAATACTGTTTTGAAAAAAGTAATTCTGAAAAAATTTTTCGAATACCTCTAAAAACAAAGAATAAGCAATGCAAAAAGTTTTACAAAAAACCTCAAAGTGTTTATTAATTTCCTGATTATGATTTTTTCGTAATCTTATAAGTATTAAATGAAAAATGAATAAATGAACTGTTTAATGCTTACTGATTTTCGTCAGGTTTTGCTGCCCAGATCTGAAAAAACAAAAAATACCATTAGATGATAAATTTTTATTTAAAATAATGTGAAAATAATTTAAAGAAATGCACTGTATAAGATGAGAGAAATCTTTTTCACACATTTATTCTCTCTCTCTCATCTAATATACTTTTAAAAACTCGAGCTTCATTGGAAATATGTTTCTTAAATTTATATATTTTTTTTTACTCTATATTGTTACAGTTACAGTTTCCAGATATACAGTATTAATGTTTTTTTTCAATAATTTGTGTTTTTGTGATGACAACAGGTAGAAAAATAATAAATTATAGTTTAAAAAAACTAAAAATTACCACCCTTTCATAGTTAGTCGAACTAAGTTGTAACTTAACCTTTTACTCGCCAAATCTGAAAATGGGATCTGAAAGAAGTCACCAGGTACGGGATGGGATCTGAAAAAGGGAGTCGTTAATCCTGATGATCCTGATCAGGACAAGGAAACAAAATTATTAAATTATTGTATTGTCATCGGTCCTGGACAAGTGATCAAAATTTCGAATTAATCTGACCTATTAAAGGGGGTAAAAATTGAGTTCAGATTCCGTTACATTCAAGTGAAACTTATAAAAGGGTGTTAAAATAACTGCTTTCTGTAGAAAACTAAAAAAAAAAAAAAAAAAAAAAAAAAAGTGAACTCTGATAGTGTTTTGAAAATAAAAAGTGTTGGATGCTAAAATAATGTTGTATTGACTGCTGTGAATTGAAATAAACACTTAATACACGGAATATACCTCTAAATATTAAAATTTTTGAGAGGTTTTGATAAATGGATAACTGACGTTATATTTTACAATAATAACCCTTATGTAAATCAGAAGATGGACCAAATCATGTAAGGGTTTGGGGGAGATTTCTTGCTGATAAATAACTAAACTCACTGTATTTCAAGTAATCTTTTCAGTAAATCTTTACTTTTTACAGGATTTATCAATGTTATAAAATCTTCCATTATATTGTGTTTCATTTTGTCCTGATAAACTGTGCTTTATTACTTTTAGATCCATCTAACTTAGTACCTAACAAAATCGTACAGAAATTAAATTTTTTTTATATATTTCAGACCTAATAATTATTTACGAATAAGTTCAACTCCAAAGTTTGAAATTTCAAAGATGAAAACAGAATAAAGTGGAAGAATTAGGAGATTCAGGAGATTTAAACTTCTATTTTATGTAACATATACATGGTGTCCCAGGATTATTAGCCCCTCAGGGGGTTCACCTTTAGGTGAATACGGGTGTCACAATCCCGAGGTGCCCTAGTGATCTTTTCATTTACCCAAGGAGTTTACTGTCTTTAGTAAACACGGGTGTCACGAACCCGGGGTACCCTAGTGATCCTTCTCTATTTTTGACCCTCTTTCTCGTCATTCAAATTTCTTTTTCTTTTTTTCACGTCTGGACTACAGACTACTATTTCGAATATACCTGTATATAAGTATTTATTTATATTTTTTTATGAAATGTTTTAATATTTGAACATGTATTTGGCGCGGTATAGCCAGATTTGGCTCTTGTGCTAAAAAACCCGACATTCACTCATTCACTCATTCACCCAGGAGTATTGGGATAAACTTTGGGAGGAGGTTGGGGATATTACAAGGATTCAGATTTGAGCATCAACCAATGGTCGGAAACATCTTCGTTCAGCCCTAGGTGGCGTTATTCATCTGAGCTTTGGAGGAAACAAACCTGCATTACCGCAATCATTTAAAATGTCATCACCCAAAAAGGAGTATGGAACAGTTTAACGAACACCTAGCTGGTAGATATTCACCTGATTAACAGATTGGTCGAAGGAAATGTAAGAGCAGCAGAAATATTGTATCGTGAAAAGAACCACAGAGTAATATTCTGGACTATCGGATGCTTATTATAGTTTACATCACAATTCGTGACGGTACTCTTTGAAGATGGGTGAAATAGTTTGCTTTCACGTTGCAAAATATGAGGACTACTCCGAGATCCTCCTACGGCAGCAGTGACGGCTCTTACGCTGGTAGTCGGATTCCTTCGTTCGGTGTGCAACACATTTTGCTCTATGGTGGGCGAGTGAGTAAATATTAACGTTGCACTATTCAGCTACACGAGGGCTTTTGGCGACGGACCACGTAACTTTGAACCATGGTCGAATGACACGGACGACACCTGAGCTGGCTACCCCCTCTCTTAACTACCAACGGGAGGACGTTTGAGCTCTTGACAGATTTAACGTGCATCACTGACCTACACGGCGGGTCTTTAGTGGTACTGGACTCAAACTCATGACATGTCTGCCATGATCCGATACCTTGACCACTAAGCTACCGCAGCCTGCTCTATGATGGAAGTTTAAGTCACTCGTGGCTCGTCCTCACTATGCCTGTTACCTCGTAACGATCCACATTCACAAAAACTCTGATGTAAATTAATAAACATGCGACGTTTCGGTGCATCTCTTTGTGGGTACCTTTCGCAATACAATCTTTCTGCTGCTCTTGCATTTCCTTTTACCAATCCATAAATCGGGTGCATATCTGCCAGACCGGTGTTCGTGAAACTGTTCTTTACTACTGTGCGGGTGATGATAGCTCAAATGACTACATGGATGAAAGTCTGTTTCTTCCAATTCTGTTGTGAATAATGCCACCTAGCCCCGAACGAAGATGTTTTCGACCATGGGTTGGTATGCAAATCTGAATCTTTGGGATGTTCCCTGATACCCTTTAAAGTTCATCCAAATAATTCTAGGGAAACCCTGAATATTTATAGAATTCATAGAAAACCTAACTCCCTCAAGTCAACTCTAGCAATAAAATGATTCTTGTCATTTAGAGATAAACTCAGAGAGAAGTTTAAAATCTCAGATTGAAATCACCAGAGGAATTTAACAACTTAACTTAAAAGTTAAGATAATCCAGGTCTACGACTAATCAATTGGCTAACTTTATGACGGTCACATGATAAGTGTAATCACGTGTTCTCCATTGAATTCAAAACTGACTTTAGACTTGTAATTGTTGTTTTGTGACGGGCTCTCGCGTCATTTCTTTAACATGTCCTTTGGGTTCTTTGAGGCCAGAATTAATGCAACTCTATTCCAACCAAATTCAAGAAGTGAAGTGTGAAAGAAAGATGCAAATTAAGAACCTTTTAAATATCAGATGTTAGAGTAAGCGCAATGGCAATTTGTGGCAGTTGATGGCAAGTAGAGGAATGTTAATATAGTTGGTGGTTCAATTTGGATAAGGTTATGTGGCGGTGATTAGAAGTTATAAGTGATAAAGATATAGAGAACCAAGGTGCATACCAGTGCACGCAAGTAAATACAAGATTGTCTTTATGATATTAGTGATTGATTCTTCAGACTGCAACAATGTAGGATTGACTATTTTATATTAGAATAAGTGATTGTATTAGAATTGAGTTTAGGCGATTCAGTTATTGATAGTGGTCCGAGTTAGGTTAAGTCGTTATTATTTATATATATTGTGTGTTGCGTATTTTGCTATAGTAGATTCTCTCACATTAATTATTATAATTTAATTTGTTAGAAGTTTAAGTTGAAAATCTTAATAAAGATATATTAATATTATGTATGCCTCTAGTTCTTCCGTTAAACCTACACCTCTAGCTCACGCTGACACTCCGAGAGATATTCTCCCAAGAGGGGGAATATCACAGTTTGACTTATAAAATCTGGATGAAACAATAAAGTCGGATCTCCATATTTTTATATAATTAACCTCTATTTTGTGAATTTCTCTATTTAACGAACTTTTTCCTGGAAGTTAGAAAATTTTGCGATTTTCTTCGTAAAACAAGTAATATAAATTTTTTTAAGTCAATTCCTACTTAGATCAACAAAGAAAAATTTTATTTTAGCTGCTTTTTATGAAATAGTTACAATTAATATAAATATGTATATACATAGGGCAGGATCACAAAATTAAGTGGTCATTAATTTTTATTAATTATCATTAAAGTATCGTATTGCCATCCAAAAAAATCGTGTCTATAAAATTTCGGTTCAACTGAATGCTTTAACACGCGAAAAAAAAACCTTTTCAAGTTTTGACACAAGTCGCCAAAAGGGTCGCTAAGTCGCTAAAAATAATGGCAACGGGGCTGTATTTGTAATTCTTTAAATAATTAGTTTTAATCAATTAATTTTTATTAATTATAATTAAATTACTGTATTGTCATCCAAAATAATCATGTATATAAAATTTCAGCTCAATTGAGCGCTTTAAAATGTATTTTATAAACGATTGAAAATTCCACCACGATGAATAAATAAATAGAGAGTGTGAGTAAATAGTAGGAATTGAATAACCTTTAAATAGTGAGGTACATTTTCTATTTAACGAACTTTTTCTCTTGTGATTCGATTTTTTCTCTCCGTATTTTTAAAATATTTCTAGACCTTCATATGATGAAGTGTTTATTAGGCCTCATTAAAGATAATCCACCAGTCGATCGCGATCGACTTAATGTTTCTTCACCCCCATTCCCCCCGGATCAATGGTGTCAGATCGAGACTTTCAAAATTTATCATGGCAAGGGGACAAAATTTCGTCTGTCGTT
Source organism: Trichonephila clavipes (assembly GCA_019973935.1). Classification (NCBI taxonomy): domain Eukaryota; kingdom Metazoa; phylum Arthropoda; class Arachnida; order Araneae; family Nephilidae; genus Trichonephila; species Trichonephila clavipes. The sequence continues at coordinate 91,580 of BMAU01019144.1, read as the reverse complement.
TTGGCTGCAGCCTTGAACACCATGGGAGGGACAGTAAGTTTTGGCTCCATTGCAACCCAATTTTGAGGAAGAATACCCCATATTCGATCCGGTGGTCTCACACTCCTTTTCCCCTACCGCCAACCTCTCGATAGGATGGCTCGCCGAATATTTAAGGTGCCCTCATGCCTTAAACATCCATGCTTTTTTTCGGGATTTGAGCCCAGCTAATCGGCACAACCAACTTAAAGTCCAATTGTTGAAAGTAATGCTATTAAATATAGTGCAAGGATCTTAACACAATGTCAGTTAGCATGAAAAAGCTGAATAACAATTTTTTTTATTCCATTTAATTTTTTAAAACCATTTTTCCATTCGATCTTCGATACAGCTATTTATGCTAAACATTGAAAGGAAAATTTTTCACGTATAATAGGTGATCGAATTCAGAATTATTTCAAGACAATGTAAAGGTGTCAAATATTTAAAAAATTATTATACATTCCAAAATCTTGAATAATGTATTTCAAACTTACATAATCACTGGTAAATCGTTCTTGAACATCCAAAGAATACTTCGTTTTTCTGAAAAGAATTTTCGAAGAAAAAAACAAACTTACTAACAATTCGCGTTTTTATTAAAATGAAAAATGTGCAAAAATTAAAGTAAAAATAAGTATTTAAAAATATTTAAAAAATATGAAACACTCTTTTTAAAGCATGGGCTATAAAATGGGAATAAAAATGTATCGTTATTTTACGCAAACTGGTTGTTCTTAGAAAATAAACCTGTCAAAATACTCAATCATTAACATAGTACAATAATATTGAATTCAAATTTAACAAAAATACAATAACAATAAATGTAATTTTAAGTAATATATAAATATAGATAATTAATTTTCTCAACTTGTTCTCTCTCACTATTCGGAAAAAATATTCTTAAACTTTTTTCAACTCCTCGCTTAGTGGCCGCGGTAACCTAGTGGTCAAGGTATCGGATCGTGACTGGCTTGTCACGAGTTCGAGTCCAGTACCAATAAGGACCCTCCGTGTAGGAAAGCGATGCACATTAAATATGTAGAGAACTCAAACGTCCTTCCATTGGTGTGGTACTTAGGAGAAGGTGTTGCCAGCTCAAGTGTCGTCCTCGTCACTTGACCATGGTTCAGAATTACAAGGTCAGTGGCCAAAAAGCCTTCGTGTAGCTGAACAGTGTGACGTTAATATTCACTCACTCACTAAAACATAAATTAAATTGTTTCCACTAAAACAGAAAAAATATACTTGTACAGCTCACTTTTATATTAGACTCTCTCTTTCAATTCAATTTTAATTAGATTCAGATAATTAGTGGCGTAAACTTCACCCTCGTATTGCGGGAGGGGGCGCAGGATCTTTGGGGGCCCAACACCTGAGGTTATGGTTTTGCAATCCTTTGTGATATCAGGTTTAGGGCCCCAAACCTGACTTTGCAGGGGAGACTTATATTCTTTGTTTCACCACTGCAGATAATGGTGAGGTATTTTAAATTCTTATAAAAAATTACTTTAAATCAACTCTTAATTTGTTGTGACCCTAAGGTCCCTGGTTAAGTTGTGGACTCCGAAAGAACAGACATTGGTATAAAAATAATCAACTTTATTCGGTTCAATCAGTTTACTATCAATCAAGATTATAAACCGAGGGAGCAACCAAATTAATTGGCCGTCTTAAATTCGTAAGATAAATAATTAAACGCTTAACTGAGTGTGATTCGATAGAACAGCACTTTTCAGATCTCGCTTGGCTCAACTATATTCCAGCCAAAGCTTCTCCCTTTCATCAAGGTTTTACAAAAGTCACTCGTTAATTTCACTTTAATACCAGCGTAATAACTAACTTTTTAACACTTACTTTTCTAGGATTTGAATTAGCTTAAATTCAAGTTCTCCCAACGGAAGGCAGTTTTAAACTCGAACAAAAGTTAAAGAAGTATTTCCCCAAGAGTATTAGTGAAAGGGCGCAAATAGGACTCGCCACAAATTTAAAGAGTTATCCTTTAAATTTTACCTCTCAAAATATAAACCTTCGGGCATGGATGCATGATTTAAATGTTTTTAGTATTAAAGAAACAAAACTTTTGACAGAGCTTAATTTTCAACACCAGTGTATACTAATATTCTGAAAAAATCAATTACATAAAATAAAATTATTTTTTTGTTAGATATTGGGATAATCGATGTTTTGTAGGATTGTTAATAGTACCCGCATAGATATAGAGATACTTCTTGATGTATGAAATTTATTTAGCCTGTTGTAGAAGACTGATTATATAGAAAAATGTACCTTAATCAATAGCAAGTTCAATATCACAAGGGGAATGAAGTATACTTACGCACAATCATCCTTACATCTTTTTAAACATGGAAAATAATCCTTTGTGAATTCTTCAGTTAATTCTCCTAAAATAAAAAGTAAAAATAAAGAGTAACATTTAATTCATATTAAAAATAATTACATTTATTTTGAAAAATCTACTTATTACTCCATGAAGACAAATTTCAGTTTGAATGTTCCCTACTATCTCGATCAATAATCGTATTTTAGAAGAAGTATAAACAGGATAAAAACGCTTGTAAATCTGGTTTGGAAATGGTAACGCGATCTTTTTTTTTTCTTTTCATTTTCTTTTTAAGCTGCATATTGGCAAATAAGCCTTTGCAGACACGGCAAGTCCCCAAATGTGAGATCCATGTTTTGCGACAACAGAGGGGAGAAATTTTCAGAAAAAAACGCCGATAATTATTTCAATAGGTTGTGACTCGGAAAATACTGTGAATTTTTCAAAAATTATAGTTCAGACTTTCTGGAGAAGTCTTTATATAAGCAAAATATTATTATTTTATAAGCATTTTTTATAAAAGGAGAACATTTTGAAAAAGGGTTATTCTAAGTTAATTTTTTTTGCCAAAATATTGTATTTAAATAAATTTTTTGTGTCAAAATGTCCTTAAATCAATTTTATACATGTATTCTAATCTAAGTGACACTAAATAGCACATGAAAATTATCCATTTATGCGCTTTCTGAAAATCACGGTTCCGAACGCGTAGTCGGATATCTTAAAAACATTATACTGCTATAGAAATAAACCGATGTCAATATCTGAGAAATCTGAAATATTTTTGCAACTATAATTTCTCAACTGAATGAATATAATATAGTCATTTACTAGAATCTACCACACAATAACCAGCAGACAATTTTGACTAGGATGAAAAAATTCGGTAATAGTCTCAACCTCAGATCAAGAGATAGAGGGCGCGCCAGACAGAGAAGAAAGTATAAACGAAATTAGCGTTGTGAGAATAATTGAGATTCCACCAAATCAATGAAAAAAAGAGCTGTTAAATAAAAAGAAAAGATGTTATATTATCTCGACACAGATTATATTTTATTTCTTTTTGACATTACAATACTTATATGTATTGATAACACATGTACACTGCATCCTTAATTATAAAATAAAAATAAAATAAATAGAAATAGAAGTTATACTTACTCAGATCGCATATCCTAAGATTATTTGGATAGAGAGCGAACAAAGGTGAACAATTGTAGTACCTCCCTGTAACGTCTACAATACATTTGTGTTGACACATCTGTATGGTAAAAAATTTTTTTTAAAAAAAAAGGAGATTATTGAGTGAACTTTACCTTAAAATAAACTGGGGATGAATTTACATTTAATTAATGACTTTGTAAATTAGCAAATAAAATACTGGTCGACATAAAATAAATACAAAAAGAAGTTTAAATCAAAAGTGAAAAGTAGGGCGGGGGAGAGAAATGTTTCTGTAAAATTACATTTCCCCATTAGTTTTTGAAAATATTTTTGTCTTTATTCTTGTGATTTTATTCCTGCGTTTCAAATTTTATTTTTTTAAAAAAATTTAAATAATCTTTAAAATTGAAGCAAAGATTTTATTATAAAGAAACCTTTATTATTTTTTGCTCTTGCGGGCATTCGTCTTTGCATTCAAATATAAATAAACTATATATAAAGATAAAGTAGAAGATCGAGAAGACCGCCATATCGTAAGAAATGCACGCGTACAGCAACTGCTTCGTCGGCCGCCATCCAGGCACAGGTAGCACCTTCACTAGGGGCTCCTGTGTCTTCTCGAACCAAACGAAGGCGCATTGCTGAAGGACATTTGGGATCGCGGCGTCCATTACCTGTGCTTCCCTTGACGCCCACCCATCGACCCCTCCGTTTTTAGTGGTGCCATGCACGAGGAAACTGGACTGCAGTGGAATGGAACCAGGTAGTCTTTAGTGACGAATCCTGATTCAATCTCAGCAGTGATGATCATGTTCGTGTGTTGAGACCCCGTGGTGAACGCCTCAATCCTGCCTTTGCTTTACAGCGACACACCGCTCCCACAGCTGGTGTGATGATATGGGGTATCATTGCCTACAATACACGGTCACCCCTAGTATTGATCTGTGGCACCATGAAAGCCGAGCGGTATGTCCATGACATCCTGCAATCATATGTGTTTCCACTCATGAAACGGCTCCCAGAAGCCATTTTTCAACAAGACAATATTCGGTCTCACACGGCAAGGGTGTCTACAAGAGTGTCTCCGCACTGTTACTTTTCTTCCTTGGTCTGCCAGTCTCCATGATTTGTCTCAAATCGAGCATATCTGTTATCATTTGGGACGGCGAGTTGGGCAGCCCACGAGTTTGAATGAACTAGAGGCAAGGTTACAGCAAATATGGAACTAAATGTCTCAAGACATCATACAGAACTTGTATGTCTCAATGCCCGATCGTATCGCATCGTGCATTCGCGCTAGAGAGGGTTCAACAGGGTATTAAATCCTTCGTTCTTTTGCCTTTTTCTCTGAAATAAATGATCCTTTTTCTTTGATTTTCTAATCATTTACTTATATTAAAGTAGTTATTAGGTATGTAAAATTTCGTTTCATTTTGACGACTCCTTAGTGCTAATTTTTTCCCCATGAATGTATATATGTGTGTGCGTGTATAAAGGAAAAGGAATTATATAATGATTAAATACAAATACTTTACTCTATTTTTATACATAAGTCAGAAAAATGTCTTTATGTAATAAGTTCTTACTTCTTGCATTCGAGGACCGGTTCGATTGTTATTTTCCCAGAGCTCTGTATAATTCACACAATCAGTTTCGTAAGGATACGGTAGTAGAGTTTCCTTATCCTAAATAAAAATCATATCTAAGTTTTTTATTACCTTGCAATAAGCAAGAATTAAAAACGTTTATAATTGCTGTACTTTGAATAGCCTTTTGTATTTTTTGCTCATTTAATATTCATAATAAGCGGACTGGGTGAGATAGGTGGTCAGGCGCAGGCCTCTTACTCCCAAGTTTACGGGTTCGACCTCAGCCGAAGTCGGTGGATTTTCATGATGCAAAAAATCGACCACGTCTGTGCCGTATGATTATGCGGTGTATTAAAGGTTCTTAGAGTGCCTGTTTGGCTTAGGTTCTCCCGGCAAAATTAAATTCTAAGTACGATTTCGCATCGTCAGAACTCAAGTGTCTTCCTCAGGGAAGGAAACTGGGCTACAAAATTTAAATTGAGGCTATTATTATCAATCAATATGGTGCCACATTAAAAAGTGATACCAGCTGCCGGGGAATGTACGTGGTCTGTAATGGTAATTACCAATCTGCAGCCTCATTTGAAGGAGAAAAAAAGACTATTCATATCTTCAAAACTCATTTTTTTAATGCTATCTTTTAAGAAAATTTTACTTTAAAATAAAAATATTTCTTATTGTCATAACACATTTCTCTACCAATCAGACTACCGAGACTCAAAATTGATCTGACTCTGATATTGCTCCTCTGATAGGCTAATATAAAAACATTTTTTTTTATTTTTCTTAGTTTTTCTGGTTAAACAATCTATATCTATACAATTCTGGACTTCCTTTTCCCTGCAAAACGATCTTAACGGCTATAATACCGTTTCGGCAGAGAAACGAATAAATTTCAACATTTCCTTAACAAAATATACATGGTGTTGCCGAATTCGACTGACAAATTCTGAGGGGTCATACGAAGCAGCATGGGGATGACAAATCAAAGAACACGGCGATGACGTTTAGTCGGAGTAATTCGCAAGTGGAATGAAAAGGGGTAATAAGAGGTAAGAAATACATTTATTAGACCAGTGTTTCTCAAACTGTGGGGCGCGTCCCCTAGGGGGCGTGATAACACTACAAGGGGGGAGGGGTGCGAGCATGTTGAAAAGTCGTAAGCAAAAGATCATTTAAAATTTATTAATTTAATGAAAGTAAACAAAATACATGCTGACGTATTAGAAACTAAAATGCACATTTACACTGATATAAAACGCTTATAAATGTATTAGAACTGCTCAGTGTATTTTATAATTAATTTAACAATATTAAGATAAGAACAACATTAATAATTACTAATGACCTCATGGGCTTGTCATATATATAATTATTTATAAAAATTAACCCTTATCTAGATAATTTGTACGGTTTATAATTAATCGCTTAACTGAGGGTTAATAGTTACACGATTCGCTCTCTAATACCACCGTTTTCCACGTAGGCACGAGTATGGGATATATTGGGGGGGAGCAAAAAAGAATAAACAAACAAATTATCTGAATTAAGTAAATCCTTCGCAAGCACTGTTTAGGTCCTTTTATTGCATTCCAAAGCCTTCGGAATAATTTTATGGATGTGCCCAGAAAAGATCGTACTTCGAAAGACGTATATATACGTTTGGGGCAATTAATGCTTTGCCTGAGCGAGATGCTTATATACACCGGTGGCACTCATGAGGTTACAGTAGTATTAAAGCTTTAACGCGTTTAAGTGTATTAGTTAATTAAATGCATTGTTATTGTGTGGACGGGGGGGTGCGATGAAAATTATGATTGAATATTGGGGCGCAAATATTGAAACTTTGAGAAGCACTGTATTAGACACAAAGCATGTTTACAATTCAACAATGTATCACATCTTGACGTCGGGAATGCAATGACAAGTCATTGTCACAGAAATTGTTCGAAGATGTGGTAGCGTAGATCATAGCATAGTCGACACCGAAGAACGCAGGATTGTCGGACACGTTGAAACAAATCTGGTGTACTGGAGATGTCAGTTGAAGCAATGACCATCCGTGACGGGCAAGCCTCCATTGTAATCAACAGTGTCTCATACGTAACTGATTTTAGGTGGCACTAGAAGAAGAAATCCAAACAATTGAGGTCCTGGGAGCAGGGAGGCCAAGCAACAGGACCACCGCATCCAATCCACCTCCTGGGGTATGTAGAAAGTAATTGGTTAAGAGGTCTCAGGGGTGTTAAATTTCTCTGAGGTCTAAAAATATAAACAATTTTCAAACAGGTATAATTATTTTAAATTTAAATTAAATGATTCGAATATTTTACACATTATTTTTAAAAGAATTGGGCTTCAGAAAAGTATAAAATGTTTAAAATATAACCATAAATTTAAAAATCATAAGCATATGAAAATTCTATAATAAATATTAAGTATTTTTTGCGTTGCGCGCGCTATTTTTTAAAATAGTAGCCTCTGATGTATAAAACTTTATAGAATTATAAAAAAAAATGCATCATACTCTTTAAACCCTTCCTAATTTTAGTATTATATATCTTTTGTACTTCAAAGTATTTGTAAAATATTTCAATTTTTTAAATATTTTTTAAAAATGTATTTTTTTATTTCTAAAAATATGTAAGTTATTATTCTATTTATATAAAAATAGCTACAGTGTAATAAGAATACATTTAACTTTATAAATCAACTCATAGTTAGTAATTAAAGCTACTATTGTAGAAAATAGCATGCGCGACGTAAAACTTAGTAAATATTTCTTATAGAAAAGTTTCTTATTTTCATATGCTTATAATTTTTAAAATTATGATTATATTTTAAACATTTTATACTTTTCTGAAGCCCCATTCCTTTATAAATAATGTGAAAAGATTCGAATTATTTAATTTAAATTTAAAAGAATTATATATACCTGTTTGAAAAATGTTTATATTTTCAAACCTCTAGAGAAATTTAACACCCCCCTGATACCTCTTGGGAAGAAAACTCCAATGGATTATATTGGACAAAAACTTAAAATCCTTTATTAATAAAAAGATTGCTTACATAAAGAAGCACTCGAAAATGCTTAGATCAAGCTCACGTGGTTTGCGACCCCATGTTCTCTGGTAATTTGTCTTCCTCATGCTGCTTACTATCAACCCTCCGAATTTGTAGGTCAAATTTGGCAACACCCTGTATATGCGAAAGTATGAGAGGAAACTTTGAAGTTGCGCCATTTTAAGTGCTGCTAAAAGGGCAATTGAAAATAAATGAAATCAACACTGCGGAATCATTTTATTTCCCAACTTCTGAGTTTATGAGACTCAAAGAAATATTAAGGAAAATTACTGTAACCAACAAAATGAAACACCCAATAAGTAACTTATTCGATCATTATACATTTGAAAGAGATATAATATTCATATGTTTTTTTTAAAATTGAGTTATTTTCAGTTTGAATAGCGCTGATTCATTTTAAATTTTAAAATCATAAAAAAATATAATTTTAAGAATTTAGCTTTATTTGTGAAGTGAGTTTTAAAACAGTTCCTTTCTATTTAATTTAAAAAGTATCGGATTTGATAGCATGTTTTGACAATAACAATTAAAATTTCACATCTATTTTAAATTCAATGATTTATAATTGCGTAGAATAAATGCTTATTATTGTGTAGAACAATAGTTTTTTCTTTTTGCATGTTGCATTAGTTAGATTTTCTGTACAAATATCATACTAAAAAAGAGACATAAATCACTACTTTTTAAATAAAATATTTTTAAAAAAACATGCTTGTTTTACTTACCATGGTTACATATATCTTATACGTTTTTCCTGGTTCCATAAGAATCCCCTTTTCCGCTGGATTAATCCCCATGTAAGGGGAATGAACGGATAAAAACATTCCACTTTGATAACCAGGAACGAACTGATCTTCGTCATTTACATCAAAAGTCAACTGTGCAGTGGGATATTCTGAAAAAGTTTAACTGAGTAACACAAAACATATCATTTGTCTAACTCTACTCAAGATCTTTATAAACGAACATATCTCTCACAAAATTTTAGGTTTAATACATAAACAAAAATTTGTTGTAAAGATTTGAAAGCTCTTAAAAATAATTTTTAACAAATTAAAAATGATTTATCGATTAATTATTAAGTTTAAAAATATTAAACTTTATTCAAATTCTGAATTTTTGAGAATTAATCAATATTATATGAAAGTTTAAGATACTGATAAATTTCCGGGTGTTTTTTAAAAGGAAAAAGATATAAGGGATAAAATAGATGAAAGGAATTTGCTTTTTGAACAGATATGCAGGAATGGGCTAAGTTCATGTGACGTTATAGTCACATGATAATAGCAATCATGTGTTTTCAGCCAATTAGTTTATGGTATCATGTGACGTTCACAGTCACATGATAAATGTAACCATGTGTTTTCAGCTGATCGGTTCATACATTTCACTGTTGCCAACTTTTGGTTTTTGCAGAAATCTTTTGTGAAAAACACATAGTTGCCAACAGCAAAATAACGCATGTAGGTGAAATAAATGCACTATTGAATTATTATTATTTTTTAATTTTGAAGAATCTTGATATTTGAACATATTCGGCCAAATATTAAATTTGAAATCATATGTTAACTTTACAGGTAGAATAAAAAGTACAAGTCTAATGTCAGTTTTGAATTCAATGGAGAGCAGGTAATTGCTTTTAGCTCATTGAAACCGTAATTAACGCAATTTAGTTCATTGAAACTGTAAAGAATTTATGTTACCCGTATGAAAAAAAAGCAGCGACTTAGACAGAGTTGATGTTTGTTTCAGATATTCACGTATTTGATGATTTTAAATAATTATAATGATGTATATTCAAAACCTAAAGAAAAACATTAGAAAAGATGCATGTCCTGAACTTAAGGGTATCTTCCCTTGAATAATATAAATTTAATAATCATTTATATATATATATATATATATATATATATATATATATATATATATACTGATGGGGACTCCCAAACCCCTGTAACGTCTTCTCCCACAAGTGGAAAATAACAACCAAAAGAGTAAATTTATCTAATACAGTGTTTCTCAAACTGTGGGGCACGCCCCTCTTGGTGGGCGTGATATCCCTTCAAGGGGGGTGCGGTCAAATACAAAAGATTATTTCAAAAAGTTATTATTTTACTGAAAGTGAACAAATAAAATACATTCTGACATAATAAAAAGGAAACAAACATTTATACTGATATAACACACTTAGAAATAGACCAGTTCTATGCAATGTATTTTATAATTAATTTAACAATACTAATTTAAAAACAGGTTTAATAATTACCAGCGACCACATAGGCTCTTGGGATATATAAAATAAAAAACCAAAATTAACACTTATCTTGATAATTTGCACGGTTTATAATTAATTCCTTAAATGCCGATTAAAAATTACGCGATTCGCTCTCCAATGCTCCGTTTAACACGTAGGCGAGCGAATGTGATGTATCAGGGGGTGAGGTTAAAAAAGGAACAGATAAGCAAATCCTCTGAGATAAGAGAGTAAATCCTTCCAAATACTGTCAAGATCATTTTTTTACATTCCAAAACCTTCGGAATAATTTTTAGGGATAGCAGTGCACAGAAAAGACCGCACTTCGAAAGGACGTATATATACGTCCGGGGCAATTAAAACACAGGTTGAGCGAGACGTTTATATACGCCGGTGGCACTTAAAGTTGCACTGAGGGTTTAGCTTCAAAGTATAGTGTTATTGAATTCAATATATTACTATTGTTTGGAACAGGGACACGATGAAAATTATTATTGAATATTGGGTCGTAAATATTGAAAGTTTAAAGGAACATTGACCTAATAACCGTTCTGAGAAAGAATTCTTTTTCAACTCCATGTTAAAGCCCAGCAGTGGCGTAACGGAGAACACTTGGGCCCCCCTGCAAAGTCAGGTTTTGGGCCCCCTAAGTTGGATTTTACAAAGGGTAGGCACTTGTATCAGTCAGGCCGCTCTTACAGTTGCGATGCGGGAAAACGTTACACTAGGTATTGGTGCACGTATTTTCTCATAGGAGAAAAGCACATTTTCATTCTTCCGTGAGTGAGTGAGTGAGTTAATATTAACGTCGCACTGTTCAGCTACACGAGGGCTTTTGGCGACGGACCACGTAATTTTGAACCATGGTCAAGTGACGTGGGCGACACCTGAGCTGGCACCCCCCTCTCCTAACTACCACACCACACCAACGGGAGGACGTTTCAGCTCTCGACAGATTTAACGTGCATCGCTGCCCTACACGGCTTTTCATTCTTCCATTCTTCATGAAGTATATGAGCTATTTTGTTAGAGTTGAATATTTAGGAATTTTTTGTTAAAGGCTTTATCTTCAATTTATAATTGAACTGAATAAATTTTTTTTCAGCAGGCAGTTTTCAAGAAAAAAAAAAGATGAATATTTTTTTCGAATTACGAAGCTTATATTAAGTTATCGTTAAAAGACATGAACTTTGCATATTACACTTGTTATAATCAAGCTTTACAGTGCTCCAGAAACGGTTGTCTAGAACAGTTCCACTAGCAGGAATTCAGACATATAAAGTCTCTCTTATCTTATCAAAGACAACGCTAAAACAGATTCTAATCTGGCCTGACTCGACCGTTGTTTCAAAGGTCCTTGGTATAACCTCATGGAAATTTTCAGAAAAGTCAATTCTACAGATTTCTCGATGGTTCCTTGGAGATATCCTTTATTGTCAAATGATAACCTAGTACCCCTGCTGACAGCTTCTTTGTTGCTATTCTTTGTTCAAGTTCATACTGGGAAGGGTACTTTAGTTGTAAAACTCAATTTTCGACAAAGAGAACAACGCTGCAGGGAAAACAACACACGCTGTTTCCGTTCAAAAGTTATTCCAGAATACCTAAATTCCCATAGGCGAGATCATTTCCCAGATTACATAAATTTTTATTTTTCTTTGGTTTTACTTAGTACTCGTAAATGCTCTTAATTATGGCAAAGTAATATGTTGCATAAGTTTTACTCAATAGCTATGATGAAGAATTAAAGTTTATGATCGGGAGGTACAGCATTTGCTTTAGCCTTTATTAGAATTTCAATTCGAATAAATTCAGCATGCCATTTGCATCAACATACACACGTGTATTAAAATATATAGATATTTAATACAATCTTCTGATATACATACCAACTACACTACCGACTGATATGATATTGGATGTTTTAGGGCTGTCAATAATCGAGAACAAACTATAACATGCCATTCTTCCAAAGCCAAATATACTTTTAGCTCGAATGAAGGGTCCTTCTAGCTTTGTATTTTTCATTTTTACTTCGAATCTGAAAATACATTCTATGATATAATGTAGATAACATATTTTTGAGTAAATGCACAAAAGGTTAAGATACGAGCTATAATAATATTATGTAATGCAATAAGAATGGGCTAAATTCATTATGATCAAGATAAATGAAATCACATGTTCTCCTTTTAATTCACAACTGCTATTCTACTTGTAAAATTCTCATAAAATTTCAAACTTGATGAGAGGCTAAATATGCTCAAGAGACTAAGATTATACAATTTTTTTTCAAATTTATTTAAAAAAATATTACACGCGTATTTTAAAATCAAATGAATTATGTTTACCTATGCATATTATTATTGTAGACAAATATATTTATTTTTAAAAAAAGTTTCTGTATAAAGCAAAAGTTGGCAACAGCGAATAGCATGAACTGATTAGCTGGGAACACGTGATTGCAGTTACCATGTGACTATAAGGTCAAAGGAATTTAGCCTATTATTCAGTCCCATAAAGTAAAGAGAGAGTAAAAAGATTGAATTTTAATTAACAAAATATATAACGTTAATAAATTAATTAATAAAATGTTAAACTTATAAAACTAGCAATTTAATGATAAAGTAAGGTAATATTCTAATTAGAATTTTAACAAATTAAATTAAACATAAATTAATAAAATATTACAAAGACTTTTATTTACTTGAATAAATCAAATATTTCAATAATATTTTCTTAAAAATTATTTTCTTACTGTTTATTTATTAACAATTCTTCTATGCTGCGACCGAAGTCGGGAAGCTGATCTACGGTTAACTGGTTAATTATCGAATAATATTCCGGTCGTGGTACCTAAAAATGAAAAGCATGATTTCATTTAAGCTAGATTTATAAAAACATAATAAAATTAGCTTCTTAATTTTTCAGTGAGTGAGATTAAAATGATTTTTTTTGTTTCAGAATGCACGTTATATATTTGGAATGTGAAGAAGTAGACCATTTTTTTTAAAATTTGAAATTAAAAAAAAAATGTATCTTTTAACATAATGAACATCATTCAGTTACGCTACTTTTATATTCATAGATATTGTTTATAAATGAAAACCAAACTGATAATAACTTCATAATTTTAATTAAGTACTACTAATTGAAAAATATTAGTCAAAAAATATAATAGCTTATTTCTGAAGCTATTTTTATGAATTATAGGCATATATCGTAATCAAAACATCATTTTTTCCCTTTAAAGGTATTATTTCCTGATTGTCAGCTAATCATTGTCTACTAAAAATATTTATCAAAGGTTCTCATGCAGAGTAAATTAAATATTTACAAAACAAAATGAATCGGGTACTTTGAAAAAATTTGAACATATTACCAAGAAATTCAACCCTCAACTCAATTTGAAACCTGGACAAGTTAATTACGTACTGACAAGTATGCCCAATAGCGTGTATGTCGAAATAGTATACAAACTGTGTACGTTCCGCATTATTATACTCTGTGTAAATCTGTTTAAACAACATAGAGCTGTTTCTTTAGGGATATATGTCCAACAAGAAATCATGTAGCCGTCATCAGGATGATATTACCCGAGGTTGAATAATTGGGAAGATGGTCACAGTGCAGGGCTTCTCAAACTTTCAATATTTGTGACCCAATATTCAATTCTAATTTTTATCACGCCCCCCCATACAATAACAATTGGTTGAATTAAATAATACTATACGTTGACACTAAACCTACAACGCGACTTTAATCACTTAAGTGCCACCGGCGAATATAAAAGTCTTACTCAACCAGTGCGTTAATTGCGGCAGACGTACATATACGTCTTTCCGAAGTACGATCTTTTCTGTGAACTGCTCTCTCTAAAATTATTCCGAAGGGTTTGGAATACAATAAAATCAGAGGATTTGTTTATTTAATCCTTTTCTACCCCTTCCCTACTTCCCAATACACCGCACACGCTCCCCTACCAGTTAAATTATGGCATTTGGGAGATCGCGTAATTTTTAATCGGTATTTAAGAGATTAATTATAAATCGTACAAATTATCAACATAAGTGTTAATTTGTGCATGTAATTTTATTTATGAGAAGCCCAAGGGGTCACTGGTAATTAATAACTTGTTCATAACTTAGTATTGTTAAATTAGTTACAAAATACATTTCTCAGTACTTATAATATAATGTACATCATTTTAATAGTGTATTTTATTTTTTATTGTTAGAATGTATTTAGTTTATTTACTTTCAGTAAATTAATAATTTTTTAAAATAATCTTTTGTTTTCGACTTTTCAATATGCTCGTGCCCCCCTCGAAGGGCTATTACGTCCCTCCCCCAGGGGGGGGCACCCTACAGTTTGAGAAACACTGTTATAGTGGGATTAGTGTGGCTGTAGAGTCCGTGATCGCTCAGAGCATCGTCTTACGAATTTGGAGTTCATTTTAAACTGAGAAATATGTATCCGATGAATGACCTGTATATTGTATTACAAGCGAAAAAGGGAGTGACGGCAATCAGTAGGAGAAATCGCAAGTTGCATAGAGCAAGTTACTGAACGATTGATATCTCATTTTGCTGTGACTAGAAGATCCTTCAAAGCTGTTCAGTTTACACGAACAGTGTGTGCTATTGAAGCTTGCTGACTTGATACGACGTTTTCTGTGGTGGCAAGAACACAATAATTCGAAATATCAGCTATGGGGGCGAATACGAATGAGGGAATGTTTAGTCTGATTAACGATTCTGAATGCTTACACGTCTGGAGAGAATGGAATATCTACAATAATCCCACAAATATCGAAAGGGATCAGTTTGGAGGCAGCATTTCCGTTTGGGAAGATATGATTGGTACTTGAACTGACCTGCACATTTCTGAAGTTCAGTCACTGAGGCGCGATATCGTTTCAAGAGACTTTTCCTTCACTTCCTTCGCGTGTGCCTTTTCAGTCGCGTTATAGGACAGCATTTCTCAAACTAGGGGGCGTGCCTCCCTATGGTTGAAACAATACATCGAACAAAAGTCGAAAACAAAAGATTATTTTTAATAAAATATTAATTTACTGAAAGTAGCAAGCAAAATACATTGTGACATAATAAAAAAAATAAAATACACATTTACATCGATATAATACACCTTTAAATGTATCAATACCGCACAATGTATTTTATAATTAACTAGAGGACCCGACAGACGTTGTCCTGTGTACACACATCTTAAATTTAAAAATTCCAAATCTTTATGAATAAGCTTTAATAATCTGGACCATTTTGAGTAAAATTTGAGTAAAACTTCAAACACTAATTACATCTGAATGTAATAATTTAATTAGCACACGATTTATTTCAATAAAATAATAACACGAAGCGACAAAATATTTTCCTGAAATGATCACAGCACCAACTTGAATTATAATAAAAAGATTTTTGAACATTCGATACTGCGATCGTAGCGCAGTCTGCCGGATCCAATGTAAAACATTCCAAGATCAACAATTTACAAAATAAAAAATTAATTAAATAAACATTTCTAAACCGAGTTATACATCTAAACCATTCTCGAGTCCACTGGAAGAGGGAGTGAGTTAATATTAACGTCGCACTGTTCAGCTACACGAGGGCTTTTGGCGACGGACCATCCACTGGAAGAGACAAAAACTTTCATCAAAATCGGTCCCAGCCGTTTAGGAGGAGTTCAGTTACATACACACGCATAGAAGATTTTTATACACTGCTCAAAACAATTAAAGGATATTGCAAGTTTTATATAAAATAAAGATATAAGCGAAATTTTTTTTGCCGAAAATGGAAGAAGAGAATCACAAATGCAAATTTATCTGATTTTCAAACTGTGGAGTATGCTAATTTTGAGTTCGACGTCAAAACGTCACTTCAGCGGCTGCGAATGAAATTTGACTTTCAACTGAAATGAAGACAAGGATGATCGGCATTCAGTGACTGCTTTGTTTCGATGAGTACAATGTCTCAGCGAAGTCATTTAACTGATTCAGAAGCTTGGAGAGTTGCTGGCAGGTTAGAAGGGGGCCAAACTCAAGCCGAAGTAGCGCAAGCCATTGGAGTGTCACAAAGTGTGATTTCCAGGATCTGGAACCGGTTTTGGAGACTGGAAGTGCAGGCCGAAGACCAGGACAAGGTCGTAGACGGGCACAACTCCCAATGAAGATCGTTTTTTAGTGTTAACGGCTCGGAGACACCGAAATATGAACGCTACTCATCTCCAACAACACCTTCGCTCGGCTACTGGCACCACGGTTTCAACTCAGACTGTCCGAAACCGGTTCCATGGTGTAGGTCTGTATGCTCGCCGACCGCTGGTATGTGTTAGACTAACATCAAGGCATCGTCGCGACCGCAGGGAGTGGGCAACAGAACATGTGAACTGGAGGAGAAATGAATGGAGCAATGTTCTTTTTTCTGACGAGTCCCGTTTTTCTGATCATCCGGATAATAGGCGTATTTTCATCCGGAGGGACCGTGGCAGTAGGAATAATCCTGCGTTCGTGCACGAAAGTGTCAGATTTGGCAGTGGGGGAATGTTGGTGTATGGTGGCATCTCCATTGACGGGCGCACAGACCTCTACATCATTCGAGATGGACCTCTGACTGCTCGCCGATATAGGGATGAGATACTCAGACCTATTGTAGTCCCTTACGCTGCAGCAATCGGAGATGACCTCATTTTAATGGACGAAAACTGCAGGCCACCTCATGCTAACCTGGTGGAGGATTTCCTTTTCGAGGAAGGAATCGTACGAATGGAATGGCCAGCGTGTTTTCCAGACATGAATCCAATAGAGCACGTTTGGGACGCTCTAGGAAGTCGAGTTGCTGAAAGATTTAGCAATGCTAAATTAATAACAAGTTTAATAATTATCAGTGACCCCCCAGTCTTGAAATATATAAAATTATAAACCAAAATTAACACCTATCTTGATTGTTTGTACGATTTATAGTTAATCTCTTAAATGCCGAATGAAAGTTATGCGATTCGCTCCCCAAAGCCACCCCCTTTTCCGCGTAGGAGCGCGAATGTTGGGAGGAGATGAGGGGAAGAAAAGGAATAATTATGAGAGTCCTTCGCAAACACTGCTAAGGTCCTTTAATTGCTTTCCAAAGCCGAAATAATTGTATGGATAGCAGTGCGCAGAAAAGACCATCCTTCGGAAAGACGCATATATGCATCCGATGCAATTAACGCCTTGTTTGAGCGAAAAGTTTACATGCGCCGGTTGCCCTTAAGAGAACTTGGTACCCTACAAATCACAAACCTATCGTTTTTTTATTTTCATTTAATCTTATTCTTTGCATTATTATCTTTCGATTGATATATCACTTGTGCATGTCGGAAAGTTAGAAGTTGAATAAAACTTCATTTGGAAACAAATTAGGCGATTCAGCCACACCCCCTTTTTAGAAAAAAAAGCTAAAAAATGCGTTATGATAAAAAAAATCTATTTTATAAATAGAAATAATAACTATAAAAAAGAATGTGTAGTATTAAAAGCAGAATATTTCCGAGGCAATACAATAATGTAATTTTTCTTCCTTGTGAAATGTGTGCA
This sequence comes from Trichonephila clavipes, assembly GCA_019973935.1. Taxonomy (NCBI): domain Eukaryota; kingdom Metazoa; phylum Arthropoda; class Arachnida; order Araneae; family Nephilidae; genus Trichonephila; species Trichonephila clavipes. The sequence goes on along the minus strand of BMAU01019144.1, from coordinate 73,533 downwards.
TGTGAAAATTTTAAATTAAGGCATTTTATATTAATAATTTTATAATTTCAGTTCTTATTCCTGATGTATTTTTCATACAAATGTAATACTTTAATATTATAAGAAGAAAAACAGCTAACATTTCTGTCGTGACAGAAAATTTTTTTTTTTTTAAAGTTTTTCTTGAGTTTTCTTGTGCAATTAGTACTCTCTAAAAGTTGATCATTTATAAAAATGTGTGGGTTGAAAACATATGAAAATGCAATTATTTTAAAGAAAAACGTATCAGTAATATTTTAAAGTGGTATTTTAAGTTTAATTAAGCTTATAATAATTATTTTTTCAGAATTATAAACTTTAAAGTGGTTTTTCTCAGTTTGTGTTTTTCGAAACCTTAGTGCATTCAAAATGCTACTCCTTCCACAATTATTTACCAATCACTTCAATTTTTTTCCTGCGTGTTAAAAATAAAGCATGTAATAAAATTAGGGATCCGTTTTGCTATAAACAGAATACTTTTTTAAAAAAAAAATAAAATGTAAGACATGTTGGCTTTTTCGTTGATTTTTAGCCTGTATATCAACATTTTATTTTTTTCTCGAAAATGAATGAAGTTATTCTAAAATCGATCCCTAAAGTTGTCAAGAACATCCATAAGAATATTATAAAAAAATTTCAGGTCAAAAAATAAATTTTTACAAAAGGAGTAGGATTTTAAAATTTTCCCAATTTTTTTCAAAAAATTTAAATTTTTAAAATTGTGTGAATAAAATATATGAAAATTTTCATCTGGTAACCTTTTCTTGAATAGAAACATTGTATAAAATGCTAAAATATAATTTTTAAATACGTAAATAAAGAAGTTTGCTCAAAGGGTGCCAAGTCCCCTTAAGAGGTTAGAAGTCAAAGGTCAAAGCATAGCATTATTGAATTCAATGTATTGTTATTAAATGGTAGGAAAGGGGAAGGGATGCGATAAATATTAGGGTTGAATATTAGATCGCAAATATTAAAAGTTTAAGAAGGGCTGTTAATAGAGTCATCTTCATGCACTGCAATGCTATTCATCTTCGTGCTATGGCCGTTGAATAACTAATGAAGAGTGAAGACATTCAACACAGGGATTGGTCAGCAAGGTTCATGGATCTAAATATGTGAAACATTCTGTAAAGGGAGATTTTCCGCTCCCCCCTTCTCTTGCCTCAAGCCTTGATTTTTGTTCTAAAATAGGTAGCAATCCAACATCAGCTTGATAGCCGTGGTATCCTACAGTTTAAGTCACGGATGAGCGGCAGACGTATCATTTCGAGCCTAGCGACACTGAAGACCTGCCGGATAGAGGGGATGGTGCACGTTAAATCTGTCAAAACTCAAGCGTGATGTGGAAGTTAGGAGAAAGGATGCAAATTCAGGTGTCGTCCTCCTCATTTGAGTATGGTTCAAAATTTCAAGGTTCGTCTCCAATAGCCCTCGTGTTGTATTATGATATATTCGACATTAATACGCACTCACTCCCATACGCTTGACAAACATGTGCTCAGCATGGATGAGTAAATACTGTTTTTACAGTCTGTGACTGGGCTTTACCGTGTTTTTCATACTAATCCTCTTGGGGAATCCTAGGGGCCAGCATTGAGTTATTTCACAGCCAATCCTCTGAAGAAGAAACCTTAAATTCAGATTAGTTAGCAGATATATTGTTGTGAATATAAATGATTTGTGTGAATGTGTGGCTGCATGGCGCCACGTTTTTGTAACTGTGAAGAGGTTGTGTGACGTCATTATGTTCTATATATAAAAAGGGTGAAGCAATCACGTGCTCACTCTCACTCGGTAGTTCTGAATAAACTTAGTTACTTTAATTGACTGGCTCGAGACTTAATTTCTTCCTCCAACTCCCAGCATCGGGTAGATGCTGCTCGCAGAATTTTAGAATTGAAATTGTTCTTTACATAAGTTTTTGGTACTCTCGGCGGGACTGGTTGTTGGTTGGAAGCGAAACTGAAACCGAATTTAAATTATTGAGCTTTGAACTATTGAACTTAACTTTTTGAACTATAAAATGGAAGTGAATGCTTCGAAAGCGGAAAGAAAAGGGCTGAGAACAGCATTTTCTCTCAGTCTGAAAAAGATTGAAACCGAACTCATAAAAGAAAACATCGATATGAATCAACTTTCGATTCTGAAAACTCAATTTATGGATAAATTTCAGAGACTCGACACTTGTCAGAATCAAATTTCCGAACAACTCTTGGATACAGAAGATGCCGTGCAAGAATATTTAGATGATATGGAAGACGCAGAAAACTACCGTGACCGCTACATCGAAATGTGTACTCGAGTAGATTTGAAAATACGAGAAACCGTTGATCCTACCGAAACTGAAAAGAGAAGCTTTAAATTACCGAAAATCGAACTGAAGAAGTTCAGCGGTGAAGCTAAAGACTTTTTGGCCTTCTGGAGTCAGTTTCAGAAAATTCACAATGATAAAAGCATCGCGGAAGAAGACAAAATGCAATATTTATTGCAATCCGTGGAACCGAAATCGAAAGCAGAACGATTAGTGTTGAGTTTCCCTGCAACGTTGGAAAATTATCCTAAAGCCATTGATCAATTAAAAGAGAGATTCGGTCGTGAAGAATTGTTAGTACAAATTTACGTACGTGAACTTTTAAATTTAGTAATGAAGAACGCTGTTTCTGGAAGAACGAAAACTGATTTGTCCACCTTGTACGATGAACTTGAAGGGAAATTACGGTCGTTGAAGAGCCTTGGACGAACACAAGAAAAATATGGAGACTTCCTCACACCATTGGTAGAGTCCTGTTTACCCGAGGAAATCCTGATGGCCTGGGAAAGAAAACGGAATACTGAAACAGACGCTAAAGGATCGCGAACTCTAGAATACTTAATGGCTTTCCTTCGCCTGGAAGTCCAAGGGGAAGAGATGGTGCAGCTGGCAAAATCCGGTTTTGGAACTCCTATCCGAAAAACAGATTTCCCAACTGAAAGGGTTAAGCCGACTGAATTAATGACTGCATCAGTTCTGGCGAGTTCCGGAAAGTCCTCGGGTAAGAAAATCAATAACTGTATATTTTATGAGAAATATCATCCCAGTGAAAATTGCTTTAATGCTAGAAAAATGTCTTTAAATGCTAGGAGACAATTGTTATTAAGAAAAGGTGCTTGTTTTATTTGTTTAAATAGATCTGGACATTTGAGTAAAAATTGTGATATTAAAAATAATATTAATTGTTCTAAATGTAATTATTCTCCTTTTGAAATTATGTGTCTAAAATTAAATAAGAATTATGATCAAAAATTGTGTTCCATAAAAACTGAGAACTCTCTATCAAGTAACTGCAACAGAAACCAAAGTATTTACTTTCAAACTCTCTGCGTTTTCATTCGCATTAAAGATCAGGAAAAAGGAAAGTTAGAGTTCTGATTGATACCGTTTGTGAAAACAGCTACATTAGTGAAAGTGTTACTAGTATTTTGAAGGCCACTCCACTTAGAGAGGAAACTATAATTCTCTCTCTCTCTCTCATTCTGTATTCGGGGGCAACGAAACTAAACCGAAACATCACAGCGTGTTTTCTATTGAGGTCATGATTTGAAACGCTCTTATGCATGTAGTTTTGAAGTGCTATCCGAAAAGAAAATATGTGGATTTATTTCTAAGATTGAGGATAAGCGTATTTTAAATGAGTTAAAAAATAAAGAAATTATTTTATCGGATTTAAATTGTAAAGAAACGGAAATTGGGCTTTTGATTGGAGCTGATAATATAGGAAAATTATTGACTGGGAATTTAATTGAATTTGATTCGGGTTTAACAGCTATTGAAACTAAACTAGGATGGACGGTAATTGGAAAAGTATGTTCGAACGATAAAAACATTATGTTAGCGACATCGTCTTTGCATGTTCGGAATGTTAGCGTTAAAGAATTATGGGAACTTGATGTTTTTTAGGAATAACGGATCCCTTACTTAATGAGAATACGAAAGAAAATTTTGAATTAACCGATTTTAAGAATAAAATGAAATTTTTTCCCGATGGAAGATATGAAGTTAAACTCCCATGGAAATGTAACTCTGAAAATTTGCCCAATAACAAAGAACTAACATGGAAAAGACATCTACGGATGATGAATAAATTAAGAAACGGTAAATTTTTTGAGGATTATAAAAGTGTGTTTAGGCAATGCGAAGATTTAAATATCATTGAACGTGTGCCGGAAGTAGAATTGAACAATGAATGCCATTATTTACCGCATAGACCTGTGATTAAATTAGATAGTGCGACTACAAAAATACGACCCGTATTCGATGCTTCGGCCCGTTAAAAATTGGAAACCATCTTTGAACGACTGTTTATATAAAGCGTAAACCTTATTGAACTGATACCTGACATTTTAGATCGTTTTAGAATTTATCCAGTGGGAATTGTAGCCGATATTGAAAAGGCGTTTTTGATGCTATCTGTTGCACCGAAAGATAGAGATTATCTCAGATTCCCCCATGCAATGAAAAACAATTAGTGTACAGGCATTGTCGAGTTGTGTTTGGGGTGTCTTCAAGCCGTTACTTATTGAATGCATCTATTATGCATCTTTTGGAAAGCAGGAAGTTGCACAAAAGTTAAAATCTTCCTTTTATGTTGATAATTGTGTAACTGGTGTTTTCAGTGCTGATGAAATAGAGATATTTATTGAGAAAACTAAATTAATTATGTCGGAAGGATGTTTTAATTTACGTATTTTTGAGAGCAATGTGGCGAGTAAAAGTGTTGATAAAAGTGTGATTGGATTGGCATAAAATATCGAGAGAAACATCAACTCAAAAAATAGTTTGAAAATTTATACCACCCACCGCCACATGGTGGGGAGGCTGGTGGGAAAGGTTGGTTCGCATTATCAAGGAACTATTGAGACGTTCTCTTGGAAAATCAATATTGTCCTATGAAGAATTGTCTACAGTGATTTGTGATTGCGAATTTTTAATCAATAGTAGACTTTTAACTTATATATCTGAAAATCCATAGGTATTGATCCCTCTTACTCCAGCAATGTTTTTAATAGAGAATCGCTGTTCCGATACTACCGATATTGATGAATTGAATTCGAGAGACTTAAGAAAAAGAATGAAATATAGAATTAAACTTTTAAGTGATTTAAGACAACGTTTCAGGAAAGAATATCTAAGTGAGCTAATACAAAAACAGAATGATAATCGGGTGCGGGAACCCCGAATTGGGGAAATTGTCTTAATTGGAAAGGACAATAAAAAACGTTTGTCTTGGCCTATAGCTAAGATTATAGAATTAATCCCTGGTCGAGATGGGGAAATTCGAACAGTTCGGCTAAAAACTCAACATGGAACAGTAATACGCCCTGTGCAACGTATCTTCCCTTTGGAAGTACAAGGGATTGCTAATAGCGATAAGGAGTTGAAAGAGGAATCAATTTCTGTTAAAAGTACTAAACCTGAAAAGGTCTTGAATACTAATGATGCAATTGTAAAAAAATATACTTCTTCTGGAGGATTGGTTAAAGAACCGAAGAGACTTGATCTTTTGAATTATAACTGTTATGGGTTTGAGACTCTCCCCAAGTCTCACAGGGGGGAGTATGTTGTGAATAAAAATGATTTGTGTGAATGAGTGGATGCATGGCACCACGTTTTTGTAATTGTGAAGAGGTTGTGTGACGTCATTATGTTCTGTATATAAAAAAAGTGAAGCAACCACGTGCTCACTCTCACTCGGTAGTTCTGAATAAACTTAGTTACTTTAATTGACTGGCTCGAGACTGAATTTCTTCCTCCAACGCCCAGCATCGGGTAGATGCAGCTCGCAGAATTTTAGAATTGAAATTGTTCTTTACATATATAGTGGAGGTTTTGTAATTGCGAGGAAGAAGGAAAAAGGAAACTGAGATGCTGAGCGCCGTGAGCTGATGGTAAGGGATTAAACTTAGAAGCGTAATTATAGAACGGGCTTTAGCAAGTCAAAGAAATTAAGGAAGATTAAGATTCATAGGATAACTTTACTTAAAGTTAAGCGGTTAGAGAGGCTTCCAGACTCTTATTTACATGGAATTTAGGTTACGATATATCACTCCTGATTTCTTTCCTAGATGAGACTGTCTTTGATCAATATAATTTTATAATAATAAATTGGTTTTATTATGGCTAGCTTGGGTGATAAATTCTTACCTCCCACAAATCTAGGTCGCGTAGACGAAGAGATGGTATCCACTGGTAGGGGGTGTCACAAGTCAGTGATCATATCCCCTACAAAAGGCTGGATTTTTCTTGTAACATGGGCGTTTTGGACGTTACATATTATTTCTTGACAATGTTACCGCTTATTTATATATATTAATATATTGGTCTATTAAAAATATGTATAAATAAAAAAGATTTAAATTTACTTTTTTTTAAAGAGGAGGTTTCCAACTTTAGAGAAGAAAAATTAATGGTTACCATTAATTATTTATCGTTATATTCAATTGAGGTAATCCTTTTCTTGTTTTACAATTTTATTTATATATTATTCAAAAACTTCTAATCAAATATATGAATTGCTAGCTGCCTGATTGAATGTTTGATCAAATTTCTTTGCTTTAACTTTTTATTTACTCAGTGTTGCCAAATAAAATTCTTCGTATATTTCATGAAATTGAGTTAATCTCGATTGATTTCTCACAGCCCTTTACGTTCCTAATTTCGCTAGATAACAATGATTATTTATGATCAGACAAAAAATATTACACATATATCCTTAAGCTATTAGACTCTTTAAAGCGAAGAGTGCAAAAGTAATCTTAAAAATCGTTAACAGTTATATTTTTATTATTTAATTTCTTTTTTAAAGTAACAATTTATATAATTTCCAAAATGAAATGTGAAAAAATGAATTAAGTCCCCCCGCCACAAAATTGTTATAAAAAGTATTAAAGAGAATTTTTTTTAAAAAAGTACATTTTTTAAAAAATATATAAACTGATATATATCCCAAAATATATATTTACATAACTCTACATAGGTAGTTGGATTCACAAATGTTCCCGGACTGAGTCTACAACTTGAAAAAAATATTACCAATTAGACTGCTGAAAGTCATCCTCCTTCGAAATAAAACCCTTGAGTAACAACACACTTTTGCCATAGCTTGTAAAGGTCATCGAAACATTTCTGGAATCCATTTTTAGCCATGTCCTTTAATTCAGACTGCGATGCACTTTTAACTCCATCTGTAGATTGGTCTTCGTTTAACATGCGGGAAACAATATGTTGACGCACCCGGTGTATGTTAAGATCCTTAATCAGTATCCATTGACTTGTGGCCGAGAATATCCCAACTGAGGTTAAAGTGTAGTATAGAAGGGGGGGTACTTGGTGCAGTTTGTTTTTGGCGACTAAAAGTGGTCGCCAAGGTACTTTTTTCGGAATCATTTATTATTTATTTTAGAATGAATTCGATATCTCACCATGCTATTTAGATAAAAATCGCCAAATCCGAAAAAAACTCGCCAAATCCAAAGTGTCCCCCTCCTATACTTCACTTGAGAACTTAATTTATTCTGCTATTGTTTGAATCCTGTTCTTGCGTGCCGCCGCAGAAACCTTTTCGGTGTTTTCAATGGTGTGGGAAGTCTGCAGACGTCCAGAGGGTTTGTTGTCTTCAACACTAACACTGCCTTCTCTGAAACGTCGATGCCCCCCCTCCCCCAAAAAAGCTTGTGTTCTCTATAATGTATCTCAACCCTACACCTGTTTCAAAATTTTGTAAGTCTCAATAGCACTTTTTTCCAAATAAACACAAAAATTAATATCCATTATCCCCTCAACAAACACAATTTATTTCAATCGTTGACGACTAAATACATCCGTCTACGAAATATGACACCATGAGGACCCTTTGACCATGTGATTTGGAACAAACCTTTTTGTAGAAAAGGGGAAGAATGCAGTTATATGGAAATGTTATTGTAGTCGCTCTACTGTAAAAATTTTTCTCGTTATAGGCTCAGTCAGTGAAATTTTGAATTCTACCAGTATATAATATATTCCTAAATTTATTTACCATCATCGTTTCATTGGCATTACAGTAAGAAGGATGCTTCAAGCAGAGAGCATCATCGGCTTCCATGCAACAATGAGGGAGTTTCGAACAAAACTTTTTTCTGCTTATTCTGAAAGATATGCGCATAATTAAAATAAAGGCAAAAAATTTGGCATTTTAAAGAAAGGAAAATCTTATTGCCTTAGTAAATTTAATACCAGAGTGGTTTTAATGTACCACATTAAGCATTTCAAATACTATTATGTCTAATTCTTACCCATTATTATCACAGAAAGTTAGAGCTGGCATCTCTACCCTGTCCGGATTCTCGATCCGAACGTCCACAATGGTGGGATAGCGGAAAATGTGGCTGAGAAGAGTGAAGCATTGGTAGAAGAATCCCGTGAAACATAAGACGAGTACAAGAATCTGATATGCTTTTCTGTACGGATTTTTGGTCGATACAATGTTTGATAAAGCTGACAGAGAAGATTCTTTTAACACCTTCGATGTATAATTCTTCAATGACTTTTTGCGCTCTTCAGAGCCGTTTTCTGTATTATTAAGATCCATTTCCTGAAACGAAAGATAGAAGAGAAAATAACTTATATCGATACTTTGCATGACCAAGAGTTGTTACGGAAAGTTCACTTCTCTGCCGAATGGGTATGTAGCCGGAAAGATCGTTTGCAGAGAAGGTATGAATACTATTTTGGCAATACCAAAGTATAGGAGGATCCATAGCTACAAATATGATTGTCAAATATCCCCAAGTTATATTTGGTGACAAAAATAAATATCCCTACAAGAATCTGCAAAGACTTACCGAGAAGATATAGGAAGATCTTAGAAGATTCTTTCCTGGACGATGCAGGTAAACAGCATTGGAGTCAAACATCTGATAGGGATTGTGCGCTTCATTTGCCAAACGAAATATTTTAATTATGAATTTGAATTATTGTCTTCAATATTTATGTAATTCTTTTTTCTAATCTGTTGTAGGTTTAGAAGTATTTGCTTATTGTTTCCTATTTGAATAAAATCTATTGTTCCAGAAATAAATCCAAGAAAATAACGCTTTACTCGGAGTGAACATGCCTGCAAATTGAGGGGACTTTTTCTATATTTGGAAAAAGATTATTTAGCATATGACTGCAATCTTTACCATTCACAAACAGTTATTCTTCAAATGTTTTTCATTGCTTACCTTCGTCTCGAAGATACATTTAGGGATAATTTAACCAAAAAATGTCATGAAAGTTTCATACGTCATGGAGAGTCTAAATCTCGATTTTATTTGACTGAAAATTATAAAATAATATTTTTATACATATAGTGATCAATATGCATTCTTATGGGAACATAATTAAATGTTAAATATCTATAGCTCAGTCTTATAATATCAACTGTATTTCTTTTATGATAAAGGTCATATCATTCATTATATTCAAAAAATCTATAGAAATTAAAGATTCTTTCTTTTTTTGTTGTGAAAACTCTCATTCATTAAATTGCTAATATAACATATTGATGCATTTAAGGAGTTTATAATTCTTTCAATCACAATTCAAAATACGAAACTAATATGTCATATTAGCTGGTATACCCGTTCTTCACACGGGTAAATTAAAAAATTAAACAATACAGATTGAAGAATAAAGAAGTTTTTAATGAGTTAATTGTATGTAAATTGCAAATTAAACAAAAAAAGAAGCTTTTTACATATCTTAGCTGAAGAAAAAACAAACATATTGTGCTAAAATTTAAGTCTGTAGATCTAATAGCTGATAAAATGGATTTTTATTTATTTATAACTCCCTGTAACTCTCTTGTGGGTCGATTTTTGAAAACATCTTCCTAAGCTAATCTCGCCTCAGCAAAAGTAACACGTTGTTACAAATTTTGTGTAATGAACGCTTAAAATAGTGTAAATAATTTATATCTAGAAGTGTAGTACAATAATATTATTTTCTGTTGAGTTTATTTTATGTTAAAATCTTGTCACCACCTCTCCCTTCGAAATCTAGTTTTATTATGAAATAAAAAAAACAGTGATTACACTGATCAAAGGAATAAATTAAAAGCGAGCACGCACTGAGGCAGGGCGTAGACAAAACAAAAAGGGAATTATTTTGCTTCACACAAAACAGATAGATATATGCTGTCACGGGCTTTTTTTGCAGCTGGCAGAATTTTTTCCTACTTTCTTGACAATTATCATTATATTTTGAAAAATTAACACAATATCTTTATCTTTTATAGCTTATGTGTTATTCTGATGTATAGGCTATATTATTGTAAGGTTTCATTAAAATACATTCAGTTGTTTTTCCGTGAAAGAATAACAAACATCTCCGTACTAACTTTTGCATTTATAATATTAGTAAGGATGTTCACGTAATATAATGTTAGTATAAAAACCAGAGAAAGACAGAATCTATTTTCCTCAAGTCTTGAAATATATTGTCCAACATTCAACTAATATACAGAAATCTATAAACAACAGAATAAAAATTGTATTACAAATGAAATATTTTTGGAAGAGAATAATGTTGATTTTATGTTTATATATTTTTTTATGGACTTGTCTATCCATTTGATTACTAATACAAAATTGAAAAAAAAACCGATTCTCATAACTATAATGTAGAAGCTATTCAAAATAATCTTTATTTTTGTGTTTATTCTATATAACTAAGTGACCATAAAAAATTAATTCAATCGTTATCATCTGAATTACTATAACATTTTCAATACTTTTCACAATTTTAAAAAAAATCGTTAAAAAAACTATTGAAGGACGAGTATAAAACTAAATACAAACTTAGCATTATCGTTCGATAGAAAGAAAAATTTCATGTCAGCTTAACAGAGTAAAAAACTGATTTCAATGTTTTTTTAATGAAGTTTATTAACAAACCAGACACAGACACATGAATCAACTGGTGCGTTTTTTTAAATCTACCATACAAAACTATTAAACGTTTTTTAAAATATTACAAAAAGCTAATGATAAAAAACTCGCTTTTTAAAAATAATAATTTTTTTTAAGAAGAAAAAATTTTTATAGGAAAAAGAAATTTCAGCACAATTAAAAGAAAAAAAGCTATAACAGTATTTAAATATTTTATAATCATGAATTATTACAAACATGGTTTTAAAAAACATTCTTTTAAATTCAGAAAGATTAACTTTGTTTAGTGAATAAAAATTTGATTCTTGAAAAAGACTAAATTCGATCTAAGTTTCCAAATAAAAGAATATTTCAACTACGATGATATACGATGTATTTTGAAGTACTTACCTTTGCTAAGGCACATCAGAAAATTAGTGAGGTATTTGGTCAGAATAATGTGGAAGTATGTTTTCTATCACACTCCACTTCTGGGTGCTTCCACTTTCATCTAATTGCTTTCACGAAAGTTGACCCTTAAAATAATCTTCTTTTTTGTTGCAGTCAGTTATTTAATTACTCCCAACACTCATTTCCATAAAAAGATGATAATGTTACTTTTCATTATGTATAGGTTTTTTTTTGCAACACATCGCGTGTTTGCTTTACAAGCAAAAACTAGTAAAAGCATTTACTGTTATTATTAATTATAGAGGAAAAATGTAAAGAATAAACTATACTGGATAGAATTGTAATATTCTGTTTTTAATTTGATCATTCATAATTTTAAGAAATTGCATCTCATCCTCTTTTATTGATTGTCAGCTATATTTTGATGGAACTATTCATACATGCGTAACTTACAAATGTTCTTTAATTCGTACATTATTTTTAAAAAAACGCTTTGTGGTCTACCAGACATCACATAAAGCTTGAAGAAGAAATTCAAATGCTATCCTATTAAACAAGAATGATTATGTAAGAAATAAAAACGCGATAAATATTATTAAAGAAAAAAGCTGTAGTCAGTTTAAAACTAAAAAATAAATAAAAGTTCTATTTAAAACGTAATATTGAGAACATTAACTGAAAAAAAGAACTCGCGGTGAATACATGTAAATAAAAGAAAAGGAACGTATAAAAAATAGAGTAAAAGATAAGGAATATAATAAAAGTAAAATTATATATATATATATTATCTACTAAAAAAGAATTGTATTAAAAATTTTGAAAATAATAAAAAATTTTTTGGGTTTGTTTGAGCACATATAATAAAATTCATGTATTTGTAAATGTAATTTTTTGTATGCAATTAATTTTGTTGCCAAATGAAACTTATTCACCTCAAATAGTTTTCAGTTACTCAAAAAAATTGCTCCTAAATATGAAAGTAGATATACATTTAATCTGGTTTCTTTACATCAAACTGAGGAAAATGTAAGAGAAATGAATTAGAATGAACTTGGTAATAATATTGAACTCCTTGATAAATCATAATTTTGGGTATTAATGCATTTTAAAATATTGTAGCTAAACACATTAAATTTTTTACATAATTTTTTAAAATTCCCAAGTTTTTTTTTAAATCTTAGATTTTACCTAAAAAACAATTTGTAAAAGCTGAATGAAGTTATGTGTCTTCTAATGCCTTTTAAGGCTTTGACATTAACTTTTCTGTTATTGACGGAACAATACTAAATAACTTGGGAATTCTGGTTTAGATAAAAGGATTATATTTTGTAATGACTTTTTTAAAATTTATAAGTGACCAACATTATAATTCCAGTATTCTTTTCTAAAATTCCACTGCTTAGAATTATAGTCTGTAATACATATTGCTTCATTATAAAAAATATAACAGTAATATTAAAAAACAGTATAAGCACCTATTCTATTCAACTTATAAAGGTTATATTGGAAACCTCGTGAGAAAAGGCTTATTTATTATGTATAGAAGAGAATGATCTAACGTTCTAATCATCACAAGAACTTGATTTAAACGATTTATGCAATTTATTAATTAATATGCATTTAATCTCTGTTTCTATTATATACACACATATAAATAATTTAATTTAAATAACAATTAAAGAGTACAAAGATCAGTGCAATACTATATCAAATCATTTAATTTACTTTTTCGCCTATATACATATGTCACCAAACAGATTTTACTATTATCTTGCATTTACCAGATTGTGATTCCATTAGAAGATTTCTCCTGCGGATATAAAGGGTGTTTTTTTAGAGGTATAGAATTTTAAATTGCAATAAAACAACGATGTATTATTCGATTGACATGAATTTTTTTATTCGAAATATAATCTTGTGGCATTACATTTTAAATATGATTTCTGGCATAGGACTGCCACGGCTGGCTCGGATGTAGTCCGATTTTCGATGACTTTTTCCAACACTTGTCACCGTATATCGGCAATAACACGGCGAATGTTGTCTTCCAAATGGTCAAACGTTTGTGGCTTATAGACCAATGACTTTACATAGCCCCACAGAAAATAGTCTAGCGGTGTTAAATCACAAGATCTTGGAGGCCAATTCACAGGTCCAAAACGTGAAATTAGGTGGTCACCAAACGTGTCTTTCAATAAATCGATTGTGGTACGAGCTGTGTGACATGTTGCGCCGTCTTGTTGGAACCACAGCTCCTGGACATCATGATTGTTCAATTCAGGAATGAAAAAGTGAGTAATCATGGCTCTATACCGATCACCATTGACTGTAACGTTGTGGCCTTCATCGTTTTTGAAGAAGGATTCCACCAGCCCATAAAGCGCACCAAACAGTCAGTTTTTCTGGATGTAACGGTGTTTCGACATACACTTGTGGATTAGCTTCACTCCAAATGCGGCAGTTTTGTTTGTTGACGTAGCCATTCAACCAGAAGTGCGCTTCATCGCTAAACAAAATTCGCTTATGAAAATCGGGAACAACGGCAATCTCGTTTTGGGCCCATTCGACGAATCTACGCCTTGCTTGATGATCGTTTTGATGAATTGCCAAACCAAACTGAGAATAAATCACTTGACAGCTGTTAAATCGGTCGCAATCTTGGAAAGTAATGCCAACTTAAACTTCTATACCTGGAAAAAAACACTCTTTACTAATAAATTATACCAATCAAACCAATTTTAAGAAACGAAATTATATTATATGAATTTAAAGAAAAATTAAATTTGGCGAACAGGAAGGTAATATTAAAAAAGTCAAAAGTGTTAAATATTCTTACATAAATATACAGAAGGTCCTTCGTACTTAATGGAAACGATTTTGATAGTTAATTTTTATCAATAAATACCGTATTTTTTCCGGAAGTTTACTTCTATATGATGGCCATGTTTCCTGACAATAGCTCTAGCTCGAATTTTTTTTATGAAAGTAAACTTTTTCTTAGTGCTGCCATGCAAATTTTATTCCATTCCTCTTGAACCGTTTTCCAAAGTCCGTTCAGTGTTTTTTAATACAGTTTTCCTAAGGCTCGTTTTAATAAACCGAATGTACAACAGCTCATTGCAAAAGCGTAGGCGGATTTTTACACGTATTTCATCAAATGGGATACAATTTATTATGGTTTCTGATTCCTTCTTTGTTAAATAATCGGCATTTGACTTAGACGTGTGACTAGAGGCTTTGTCCATATGAAGCTCAACTTTATCAATGTCCTTTCCATATAAAGTAGGAATTTCTTCTTCAAAAATTGGTTCTAAAATATTTTGCTGATAGTAGCGTGAATTAATTTTGGTTTTACTTGAGACATTTATGATTTTTAATTTGCCGTTGTTAGAAAATCCTGCAGCTATCATGAATCCCTTTAAGAACTTTACTATACACTGACGAAGCCATTTCGTACAGTCATTCCCGTCAGTTGAACAATAGAAAATTCATCTTTTTTACTACAGTCACTAAAATATGCCTATACCTCATTTAGTGTTGCCACAAATATCCATTTTCCAGCAGCTAAGTATTTTTACATAATTTTCTACAATTAGCTTTTCTTTCAACAATATGTTTTTAAAAAGAAGACGAATTTTTTGGGCTTAAACATCTGTTGTAATTTTGAATCCTAATGACAGATTTAAATTACAGTTTCGGAATCAATTTTTGAGTCAGCGGATTTTCTTTTAGGATTCGAAACTTCACTTTCTTGATAGTTGCCTACGTTTGAACAGTCTTAGGGTGAATTTTTGTGGTCATTTTTACATTTTTGCTTTCTGTCAGACGCTTTTTCCCTTTCAAATTTAATATATTATAAATACCTTTGATTAAAATGCAATAACCTAGATTTTTACGCCGCTTTTTAATTTGTTGATACGAATATTTATCCTTGGAAATCGTAATTATACCTAACCTTCGAGCCATATATCGTTTTTAGAAGCCATTTTTAAAACACATCTTTTATTTTACATTCTAATCAAAAGAAACCTTAGCAGACGACTATTCTGGAGTTGCCGAAGTTTTATCTCAAAATGCAAACAAGAAAATGAATTACAAAATCGCTTCCATTAAGTGCGAAAGACCTTCTGTAGTACTAGAAAAGTACACGCGAAGAAATGTGGTTATGAATTTGTGTGTGTAGAATCATAAAAAAAAATAATAAAATATGCATAAAATATTGAAGAAAAATTTAATAACAAAACAGTTACATAATATTCATTAAATTTTATTTGCAAGCTAATTGCAATTTAAATAATTTTTGACATATTTTTTTGATTCCTGTGCAGATTATATTTTTCTTTAACAAAGAAGCATAGTCAGAACTACGTCTGAGAGGAAATTTGACATTTTGAAATCTTATTTTTTCACTTATTAGAAGGAAATGATTTCATAAAAATTTCTTACATACTGCCAAATCTATCCACTCTCATGAGGCCGGGTGCATATTTTCCTATATATAATCTTAAATATATAATGAAATGCTCAAGATATATTTTCTTGAACGTTTCACTTTTCATAAACGATTTGTATTACGAAGCTACTTCTTCGAATGCCATTTTCTCTAAATAAATCTCTTGTAAATAATATCCTAAAAGGCTTGTATTAGATGAAATTGTTTCTAATATTTCACATTTAATTTTGGAATATTTTACAAACAAAAGATTTTCATTGGTTTTCTTATTTTTGGCATCTTCCTGTCATGCATTCCTCTTATTATCGACAGATTTTGAGTAATTATATATTTAGTTGAGAAATTGAAGAATTATTTTAATGTCAGTTAATATTAATTATTCTTTTAAAAAAAATTCTTATATTCTATAAGAGTTCATTGGACCTTTGCAGAAATACTCGCTACTGTTTGCTCGAAGTCCATTTTAAAGCAGCTTGTTTTTTTTTCTTTTCTTTGCGTGCAATTGTTTTAAGTGAATAATGTGCAAGAGTTATTGGTGTTTTCTTATTGGTTTTGAATTTATGAAGTTATTTTCTTTTTAAAAGCGTAGCGTATTATTCGAAACAGGGAATCTGCAAAATCTGCAACTTCCACTAAGGAAATACCAAGCCATACGCCAATGAAGCCGCCAATGTAACTGAAGGCTTCAACATCCTGAAATGTAATAAGACAATCAATATAAGTTTCTTTAACACTACAGATAAAAAGGGGAAAAATTCGTTTACAAATATTATCAAAGAGTTATACCAGATATTGTGGTCGATGAAGAAATGTAATGACTTCGGCTTTCTCGATAATGATCTCCACTTTTATCAATTTCGTTCTAAAATAAAAAAAAAATGTAGTTGATTTGATATTAATAATTAAGCTCAAACATCAAATATCATGGAAAAAAACTTATTTGAATAAGATAAATACCTCAATTACATTCCTAAACCTATGCGTATTAAAAGCATGCAATTATTAAATTTTAGAGTTATCCAGGTAAAAGTTAGCTTTGCTTTGTATGCATTGTGTGTGTAGAACTTTAAACTTATTTGAAGACTGTTTGGGGGTAGAGATTGCTTTTAAAACACATATAAAATAAATATATATTAATAATACTTAAAAACCTTTATGCAATGTGACAAACTTGCAGAGAGTGTAGAGGGTACAGAGACAACTCAGAATTAAATTGGAATGCAAAGTCGCACATGCAGTAGTTGAGAGCTATTGAGCAGAGAAAAAGAAGAGGAACAGCAACACACTAAGAGAAAACTTTTTATTGAAGTGTTATACTACAAGAGGTGTTCGAAAGTGCATGGACTTCTTATAGGGTCACGTAAAGAGTTAGGTGCACGAGAACCCGTGTTGGCTAATGCCACCTGTCAGACGCAGTCAGAACGAGGCCCACGAAATTCATCATGGCAAAGGGGCTAGAAGTTCGCCTGTCGTTCACCTAGAGCACCATACAGGTGACAGTACGAATTATCTCGGTGAAATTCCCCGAAGGAACGATTGATGGCGGCACCACCTATCTCCACCTTCACAATTTTGGCATGGAATTGAATGGGAGGAAAATATTCTCCAGTCCTCTGCACTCACAAGACTTTTGGACCTACTGATTTAACGAGCACGTACTCCGTGTGTACTAGGAGGGTATTTGGTGGCATCGGGCATCGAACCCAGGCCTTCCAGTCTGAAGTCCGATGCTCTAACTACTAGGCTACCCAAGACCCCCCCGAGAACCCGTTCCTTTAGTGGATGACTTCATCGTGCAGTTTGACCAAAATTGGCCCTTACGCCATTAAACAAACTTCAAAGTCAAAGTCCATGACCTGATCGTTCGAATATCTGCAGCTGCTGAGAGGTTAAGTGACATTCGAGGAATCTTCCAGAACGTAAGTAATTCCATGCAATGCCACTGTAAGCTGTGCCGGACGACTTCTGGTGGTAATTTAGATAACCTGTTGTGGTACAACTTTTAAACAAATTGTTTTCTGCCCCGTCATTATGTTGCTGTATCTGTTCCTTTTCTCTTCTTTGCACTATAGATCGCAACTGCGGCATTTGCGACCCTGCATTCCTGTGTGATTGCGAATCGTCTCTGTACCTCCTACACACCTGAAAGCTTGTCTGCCTGGTAGTGACTCACCCTGTACGTAGGAGACTAGCACTCACACTCATCGCGAGATGTCTGAAATTATTAGACCTACAGATTTGAAATTCGGCAGGCATGTATCTTTTGTTGAGTAGAGGTATGCTAGGAACAAGTTTTGCGAAAATCGACACACAAGGGGTTTACAGGGGGCGTGGTCAACGACAATTTTTGATTTATTTTGTAACGGGGCTTTACCACGTTTTCCCTACTAATCCTCTTGGGGAATCTTTGGGGCCAGCATTGAGTT
The DNA here is from genome assembly GCA_019973935.1 of Trichonephila clavipes. NCBI lineage: Eukaryota > Metazoa > Arthropoda > Arachnida > Araneae > Nephilidae > Trichonephila > Trichonephila clavipes. The sequence continues at coordinate 55,299 of BMAU01019144.1, read as the reverse complement.
ATTTTACAGCCAATCCTCTCAAGAAGAAACCTTGATATTCAGATTAGTTAGTAGGTATATAGTGGAGGTTTTGTATTCGCGAGGAAGAAGAAAAAAGGAAACCGAGGAGCTGAGCTTAATCTAAACTTAACTGAGGAGCTCTTAAATCGGCAACGGATAAATCTCTTTCTGTTTTAGAAATTTAAGTCCTGTGCTTAAAGTAAGAGGCTAGGGCGATTTTAATGTATAGATAAAATAAATCTGTATTAATTAAACTAATTCCATTTCGCAGAAATTATTTAAGAACTGTTCATAATTTTTAAAAATGTAGAAATGTATGGTTAAAATTTGTTTGTATATATATTTCTAAAGATATTTAGATGCATAATTTGTAGTAGAAGTGTGAATTATTTTAAGTTTAGTTATTATGTTTAGCATTATCCCTGCTTAATTTGACTGAATTTTAAAATGTATGTACTCTTACTTTTTTAGACAGATAAATGGTGGGATTATCAAAGTTTTTAATCTGGTCTTTTTATTCGAAATTGTACAGGAAAATAAACTTAATTTTTTAGCATTAAACCCTTTAATACGATTATATTTTTAAAATAAAATATGAAATCAAACATATATTCATTTCAAGCTGTGTTATTGAACATTTTTGATTTTTCACAATTTTTTCTTTTAAATTATGCGTTTTTTGAGATAGTAAAGTAGAATTTTGAAAGAATTACATTCTTACTTACTGATTTTCGGATGGTTGTGCATCCCAAATCTGAAAAGTTAAGAGATTCACCATAATTAAAAATCTTATAACTGAATTATTTTAGAAGTTAAATCTAAACCTGTGTGTTGTGTTCTATGAAAACACTACTTATATCTTCTCATCTCATTCTATTTTATCTCATTAAATTCCTACTATTAGTTCACAACTCCCCTATATCTTGTTCAAATTTTCAATCGTTAATAAAATACATTTTTAAGCGCTCAATTGAGCTGAAATTTTCTATACACAATTGTTTGTGGGGGAATACGATAGTTTAACTATAATTAATTAAAATTAATTTACTGAAACTAATTATTTAAAGAATTGCAGGTACAGTCACTTTGGCTTCCTTTTTAGCGACTTGGGTTAAAACTTTAAAAGATTTTCTTCTCCCCCCTCCCCACGTTTTAAAGCATTCAGTTGAACTGAAATTTTATATATACGATTGTTTTGGATGACAATACGATACTTTAATGATAATTAATAAAAATTAATTGCGACTTAATATTGTGATTCTGTCATATGTATATACATATTTATATTAACTGTAATAATTTGACAAAATGTAACTAAAATAAAAATTTTCTTTGTTGATCTGAGTAGGAATTGACTTTAAAAATTTTTTTTAATGTTACTCGCTATTTATAAGAAAGAAAAAAAACATAAAGGTTTAGAATAAGGTTTTTTTTTTTATTGAAAACAATTATAAAATCCCCGTGCACCACAAAGTATCACACGGGAAGAGAAAGTATTATAGTAAATTATTTCTGAGTGAATTCTACAAATATGTTTTTGGATTGAACAGAGTATTCACCTCAATTTAATTTATTTCTTGTATTGAAAAGTTCTATGAGAATGGCATAAAATATTTGAATTAATGAAATAAAATTTATGTCATAAAATTGTTTTATTCAAATAAGTTTTATGTTTTAAGTTCTTTAATATATTGTAATATTATTTTCCAAGTACACAACAAAAATATTTAAAGAAAAATTTAGGAATTTTTTTTTTATTTTTAGATCATTTTTAACTACTCAATCACAAGGCATTAAAATCTTCAGCAAAAATAACTAATTTTCCATTGAATCTTATAGAATTGTACATGTTTTTTTCTGTATAACTTCGTTTTATTTTAGATTTTCTTCTTCTTTTTTTTTTTTTTTTTCCTTTTTTTCACTCAGATTTACGTTTATTTGCAAAATATATATCCCGCTTTATTTTCATGATTTTGAAAGAGATTTGAGACAGTTGTTAGTACAAAACACAGAATCTTCGCAGCTTCTTCTCGTATATGTGTTGTAAAGAGTATTTTTTTTTCAGGTATAGAAGTTTAAGTTGGCGTTACTTTTCAAGATGGCGACCAATTTAACAGCTGTCAAGTGATTTATTCTCAGTTTGGTTTGGCAATTCATCAAAACGATCCTCAAGAAAGGCGTAGATTCGTCAAATGGGCCCAAAACGAGATTGCGGTTGTTCCCGATTTTCATAAGCGAATTTTGTTTAGCGATGAAGCGCACTTCTGGTTGAATGGCTACGTCAACAAACAAAACTGCCGCATTTGGAGTGAAGCTAATCCACAAGTGTATGTCGAAACACCGTTACATCCAGAAAAACTGACTGTTTGGTGCGCTTTATGGGCTGGTGGAATCCTTCTTCAAAAACGATGAAGGCCACAACGTTACAGTCAATGGTGATCGGTATAGAGCCATGATTACTCACTTTTTCATTCCTGAATTGAACAATCATGATGTCCAGGAGCTGTGGTTCCAACAAGACGGCGCAACATGTCACACAGCTCGTGCCACAATCGATTTATTGAAAGACACGTTTGGTGACCGCCTAATTTCATGTTTTGGACCTGTGAATTGGCCTCCAAGATCTTGTAATTTAACACCGCTAGACTATTTTTTGTGAGGCTATGTAAAGTCATTGGTCTATGCGGATAAGCCACTAACGCTTGACCATTTGGATGATAACATTCACCACGTTATTGCCGATATACGGCCACAAATGTTGGAAAAAGTCATCGAAAATTGGACGTCTAGATTGGACTACATCCGAGCCAGCTGTGGCAGTCCTATGCCAGAAATCATATTTAAAATGTAATGCCACAAGATTATCTTTCGAATAAAAAAAATTCATGTCAATCGAATAATACATCGTTGTTTTATTGCAATTTAAAGTTCTATACCTCTAAAAAAACACCCTTTACAAGCAAGTTGTATTTGAAATATTTTTCAAAAATGAGTGAAAGGAATAATATTCTTCATATTTTAAAAGAAATTAGCGAGTGAACGGGTGTTAAAAATATTGCTTAAGTCAAAGTAATTTTATTATTATTATTTTATAACGTTTTTTTATGTAGCTACATAATTAAAAAAACAGTTTTTACTTTTTAGTGCAGTTTATTTTACAATACAACAATTTTAAATTAAAAATGCATTTACAAAAATTAGAACACGGAACAGCTTTTGAATGAGTTACAAGCTACATTATAATTAAAATTTTCAAAAAAAAATTATATTTCTAATTTTATAAATTGATATTAGCTGGATCATTTATGCGTCATTTTATCCCATATTAACCATCATGTAATTTTTTGAAGCTCACTCAATTTATTAGTACGTATGAATGCATCAAAACTTCTTTTAAGAAACGGCATAAAATCGAATCTAAGCTAAAAACACACACACACACACAATAAAAACAATAAAAAAAATCTCATATTTTTTTTTTTTTCATTTTCGTGAAGAGAAATAATTTTTTTTGCAGAATTAAGCTTTTCAAATTCTTTAATAAATGATTTAATATATTTTTTTAACTTACGAAGTCTCTCGTAAATCTTTCTTGAACATTTAGATTGTACTTCGTTTTCCTGAAAAACAGTTCGAATTGTAAACATGTATTTCCAATAAGGTAAAATACGGCAAAATTGCATACAAAAGTAAAGAGCGAATAAAAATATTTGTCATAATCGATGTACTTGATTCTGGTAAATTTCAAAGCTATGGGTAATAAAATAGTCGTATTAAATTTATGATCGATATTTAAATTCTTATTTCAATTCAATGGCACCCGTAACTTTCAATTTGAATGCTTAGAGAATAAATTATTATTCGACAGTAACTTTTATAGGAACAAAAAGTTGTGTAAATGTCTTTTAAAACCTTTTAAGTCTTACAGTCAATCAAAGAAAAATGTGTGTGTGATTTTCATAATTTCTTATTCAAAATTTCTTAAAAAGAAACTGATATGCAAGGTTTTTCGTTTATTTTTGTGGTGATTGTACTCAAAACACACACACAAACATATATATACATGGGTTTCTCCAAAAGTCAAGCGTAATGGCTATTTCTTAAAGTAAAGTGTGAAATAAAAAAATAAATGGCTTGGTAAATTTACATAGTGCTACGAAGTTTGCGCAAAGAATACTTAAAATAGTGTAAATAATGTATATCTGGATGTGTACTACGTTTATATTACTCTATGTTGTATTTATTTTATGTTACAAATGTATTATTTGCAAGCAACGCAGTTCCTTATATTATACTGACTATTCTATGGAAATGAAATGTTGGCGATAGAGCCAAGTTGGCCTCATTTTTAGCTATCATTTTGGTGACCATCTTGGTAACTATTTTTGGGGAGTTCGTGACCCTACGGATTCTTCTGGAAATTGCGGGAGAAATAAACTATTATCGCGATCTATGACGCAAGCGGAATTTTCGAGAAAAATCCTTAAGGCCTATAAATAGGCGGTCCACTCTCCAAAACTGAGTTAGTCTTGTTTTGACCGACGAAGAGTAGTATTGATTTGACTGTGAAGAGTCGACCAGCAATTAGTTATTACTTCGGCTGTTGTGTAGGACTAGCGAGTATTTGTGAATAATATTTTGCTTACTAGTATTTTGGCTTTGATAGTTGCGTCTAAGCGCCGCAGAAGGTTTGAAGGCCTTCTGAAGTGAATTTGAGTACTGTATCCTGTCTTCAAGAATAAGTTTCCATCATTCTTGAAGAACTGTCTTAATCTTTGCCACTGATTTGCCTGATATCCTCGAACTCCGATCTACGTAGCAATATATTTGGCATGGTAAATTTACGCACGCTGCAAACTTTGTACGAGCATGAGAGGCGGTTACACAAATCGGTTTTTGTACATATATTGGTTTTTGCATACATATATGTTGGTTTTGTTTAATTAATTTGTATCTAAATATCATGTTTTTTTTTGCTTTTGACTCCAAGTAGTCCACCTTAAAACTTATGAAAATTCAATATTATTTTCATTTTTTATTTAATCTTTTGTTTCATTTCGTACATTAAAAGTATTTACTACTTTTCTGCCTCATTTTTTGTCAGTTTCACATTTTACAGCAACTTACTTCATTTTGGGCAGTGAGTGTATATAAAAAACAATAACCATAAAGAAATTAATGCTACTGATGTCTAAAAAATGCATTAAAATAATTAAAAATTCATTTAGAGTTATTAAACAAATTTTAAAAATATACTTACGCGCAATCGTCTTTGCAACGTACTCTGCATACATTGTAGTCCTCTATGAAATCTTCAGTCATATTTTCTGAAAAGAAAGAATAAATAAAGATAAATAATATGATTTTATCATAAAACTCTTTTTGGAACCTATAGGATTAATATTAGAACAGCATTTACAATCGCTAAAAAATTCATCGCTATGAATTAACGTTTGTTATTAGCGTCATTATCTAAAAACATTACCTGTAATCAAATTAATGTTTATTTCAATTATTTCTCTCTGTGATCATGCATTGCACGTACATATTTCGAGATTTTTGTATAGTTTTATTATACATTTTTCGAATAAAAATGTTTCACCCGAAATTAATGAATTTAAAATACAAAATTTTTTTTTTCTTCTTAGTGTCTTCTATGTATTTTGAATACGAACAATTTACATAGACATCAATAGACATTCTCGCTCTCTTGTCTATTTCTATATTAAATTAATTAGCAAATGAATTAATAAAAAAAATCTCCTTGTATATGAACTAAGAACTCACAATCCAAAAACTGATAACGAAAAGTGTGATCGTTAGCTTTTGCGGCTTTTATATACTATTGGGGATATACACTAGAACAGGGATGGCGAACCAGTGACACGTGCCATTGATGACACGCGACACAATATTTTGGGCACGCCCCCGATCAAAACGGTTTGTGTTTTAATTATAAGTAACAAAGCTCAATATGAAGTATTATGAGAAACGTGAGTGATAGGTCGTAGTTTTCAGCAAGATTTTCTCAGTTCAAATAATTATCGAAGACGCTCAAGTTTTTTACGTACCTTGATCTGATTTCATTTAATAAAATGAATTTGTCCCAATTCTATTGGTTGTAAATTGAAAAAATTTGAAATGCAACTCTGATTGATTTCCAGTCTAGTTCAGTATGGATTCAAAAATTTGTTGAGGAAAAAGGTGAAAATTGGAATTGATTGAAACAGAAAGATTAACAAGCAATATAAGTAAAAATGCTAGTAATTAAATTTAGGAAACATGGAATTCGATTCCAGATATATTTAGCTGTTAGAAAAAACTGGCTCATGCTATTTTAACCTATTTTCATCTACCTATGCCTGCGAGTCATTATTTTCAGAGAAGAATAACATTGAATACTCACTTAGAAACCGTTTGGAAGATAACTCCAATTCAGCTTGCATTCTGGTAAAAGTAGCATCTTACAATCCTAATACAAGTTAATTGTCATCTAATCTATCACAACAGAATTCACACTAATATTACTTGAATTTGAATTACACGCATAAATAAAACATTTACTACCATGCTGTGCAAAATGTATGTTTTCATCGTAATTAAAGAGTTTTGAGTTGTTAGTATTTAGTTTTATTTTCTCAATAACGAGTCAAAATTCTTTGACGGCACGTCTATACCTCCTTAAACATTCCTCAAAGAAAAAATGGCGCGTTGATCCAAAAAGGTTCTCCACCCTGCACTAGAATATTTAATGCCAATCATTTTTCTATTGTGAACATTATTATTCCTTATTATTATTATTACTTCGTCACAAAAGATAAATAATGCCTCCGAGGTTTTGAGTGAAATTTCATTCTTTCGTTTCAAAAACCCTTCAAGGTCTATTAAAAAAGAATCCGACCTTTGGTCAGAAAAAATATCTTAGTTATTTTACGGGATAAGGATCCTAATCAAATCCAACGAAGGTTCCTTGCGCCTTCGCACATTTAGCTCAGCACACACACACATTCCTTCCATTGCCGAAAAACACTTATGGAAGGCTTTTTTTATGATCAACTCAGGGTTATTTTTAACCTCCCCGACGACCTAGGCACTTCATATAGTTACGCCTCCACACTATTTCCAGAACACCTCCTTCCTTTAGTCCTTACCTGGCCAGTTTTGTTTAAGGAAGAATTTTCCTTTAAATCTCTTACCATTTTCCCTTTCCTTGTTTTTGCTCTTTGGAGAGTCCGTCCATTAAGCTCCACCTATGGAGCCTCCGTGTCCTGGACCGACAACCGGCAGCGGAAAGAAAAGGGTAGTGGGCATGGTTTGGCCACTCTTGTTCACTTCTTACTTCACGGCATTACGGACCACCCACCCATCCTTTCGTAAATGAGTACAGTAAATTAATGAAATCGTTTATAATAACGGTATAGAGTATACATTATTCAATGAACTGTTTTCAACTTGTTAATTATCATCTTTTTCAGCGCTCATCGCTTTACTACCTTTTACTTTTAGACATCCTTATTCTTAGTTGAGTCACTGTCATTGTACTGGTACAACAAAGGTTCTCTTCGAGCTTTGATCAACCCAAAATCATTAATAACATCATTGTAATCAATTTCCAGTGTAATATTGTAATGGCTTAATTCCAGGGGACGCTTCCTCATCATCTAATCGACCTAAATCTGTAGAAGGGAAAGATGGATGACCAAGAGTAACCATGATAAATCTAATTCATTGTTATCAAAGATAATATTCCAGAACAAGCAATCTATAAAGGGAGTGATATAAAGAGAGCGCCAATCATACGCTAAGCGTACGAAACCCGAAGAGATTCACTTTAATTAATCCTATCTTAACGATTCTAAATTCACTGATTTATTCTAGTAGATAAAATACGCCTTTAGTTACGCGGCGAAATTCTAATTCTTACCGTATTAACACAGCTTTCAGCGACTCCGCTCCTTCTCCTTCTAATCTACGATTATTAAACTTTAACTATATATACACTGGCTAATCTGCATATCATGGTTTCTTCTTGAGAGGGATGGCTACGAAACAACGCGGTTGCTGGCCCAATGATTCCGCGAGAGGATTATTAGTTAAAAGTCACATAAAGCCTCGTCACAATATCCTTTTGAGTGCCTAGCAACATTAAACTGATACGCTTTTCACTTTCCATAGTAGATCTCATTTCAGCCTTTATTCTCCTCTCATGACTCTTTCGGCGGTGTGGTACATCGGCTCTAATCTTAATTTTTTTCTCTTTTTTCGCCCTCCCCCAAATCATTTACGCCCTACATACGTGCCTACCTCATCTCTACTCTCAAGACGGGATTCTATCTATGGAATTTTCATTTTCGGGAACTGCTAGAAGTCGCAAGAAGCCACGTTCTAGTGTTCAGTAGGTCTTGTGCAACTGCAAGATGGAGTTCTTTCAGCTCCCTCGACAGAAGCTTGAGAAAAAATTTAGCCTCCCTGCACCTTATGATGGCTCTATCAGCGTCTTTCGGATTAACAAATCCTCTTGAGAGATCTCTGAACCTTAAAAACTATTTTATTTGCAACGCACCCTCTGAAGAACGTGATTATGTAAATTGTGTATACTATATATAGTCTAAGCTTTCAAGCTGGAGAGAGATAGATAAAATAGTTTGCTAGCGGAACAGTGATTAATCAAATTTATAGTGTAACGCCAATATTTGCTGTTTGACAATTGTAATAATAAAGGTGACGATTTGTCACCAAAAATTGAATAGAGATTAGATTGCTAAGAAGGCAGTGTATTTGAACCTGAATAAGTGTATTGGTATTTAAAGTCTTCTTATACTTCGCGTACCTTGTTAATTGACTCCATATATCTTCAATTGGGTGCATCTCTTAGTTTTGATTAATTGAACTTGTGTTCTTGATTGTGTTACAAATAAATAAACTGATTTTGAACATGGATAGTCTTCCTTCCCTTTCTCCCACATCTCTAGGCGTGGATCCGAGATCCTTTCAACAAGACTACTCAAAATTGCATATGCAGAACCTGTACTGATTCAACTTGTTCAGTAGTCTCTCGTACAGTCAAACGGCGATCTTTCATTACTAGATTGTCCACCTTTTATACAACTGTTGCATTTCGAGTGGTTTGGTCTCCCAGAACGCTGGTCAGTTAAACCTCTCTTTAATTTGTGGAATACCCATAGCATTGCCTCCAAACACTTGCTGATTCTTACGAATTGTTTCATTCAGAAAATCACCAAGCCTTTTTCAAAAAATTTGATGCAGTACCCTTGCTTAAGTTGTCCAGACATCTTCAGAGAAAAAAAACTCCGACGAACACATACAACAGCACTTCACTCGACTGCCTGCATGAAACGACTGGTATACTGGTACGAAGGGGAAAAATTCAAGTATGCGCGTTAAGCTGTCACTTCCCACTGTGCACAGTGGCGGCGCTTTAGAGTCTCTACTGTGTGAGGGAAAATTTAAGATCGGATGCATTTTGAACAGAGTAGTGGGTGTGAGAGTGTTTGAGGAAGAGAAGCAAACATGATATTAGAATAACTAATTGTATTCAACTTTTAACACTTAACGAAATGCACTCTAAAAACTAAACATTGAGAGCAATAAAAAATCTTAGACCGAATTTAGGTAACTAAATTATGAAATGAACTTTTCTGGCTTAAATCTCTTTGTATGATTAGCCTTGTCGTCTACTAACTTTTTCAACTGCAATGTTGATGCCTTCCACTATTCCCTGGTGGATTCTCCTTCTATTATCAATCTTAAGGTGAGGGACCATCAGTGGCTGTTTAATAACTCTTAGAAACTAGCTTACGATCAACGCTGAACCATTATCCCGCCTATTTAACGACTGGCACTTAAATAGAAGTTGCATTTGCATAAACTAAGTCATCTCTACGGAAAGTGGTTTTTAAACTAATGTCACACTTAAAGAATATTTTCCCCAAGAGAATTAGTACAACACCGAATGGATCCCTTTACAACCTTGTACACTTTATAAATAAACCAAACTGATGTCTCTTGTCCTTTCGTAATCATCTTGCTTCTGTATTTAAGCTCTAATTAAGACTATCATATATGTGTGTGATGAATCATATTAATTTAATTTATCCATCATTAATTATACAAACCTATAAGGTTTTGACTTAGTGATTACTTCACTATTAAACCCAAGTAAATCAAGAGTTTGAAAGTCAAATACGCTTGGGAGATTTAATAATAACAAATAATTATTTATAAATTTTCAGCTGAACAATAGTTATACTCAAATAAAGAGGCAGAAAATAATTAGCTTAGCAGAAACCAGAAATAATCGCAAATTGCAACAAAATTAATCCTCTAAGCTAATGAAAATATTTTAAGTCTGGATCTGATGTATCCCAAGCTTAAAATGTGTCAACTACATTAATAAAAACAACAACACCGGAAATGGATTTATATTTTCAATGTTGATTTCTCCTGGCGGCTGTATCTGAGAATAGTATAAAAATAAGAGATACAATTTGTTTCTGTATTAATACAATTGCATAGGCAACTTTCGGAAATTAACGTGAACTTTATGGAAGAAGTTGAATTGATCGAAGAAAACGAGATCTTATTAAGTAAGGTAACTGAAGTAAAAGTGGTGTCAAATCAAATTCTCATGGCTCAAGCTCAAATTTTCATGGTTGATTAAAAATAACGGTTAGAATTAGAATGTACGGAAAGCTAAAGTTATTGAACAGTGAGTTGAATATTCAACCTCATCATACCTGGCAAGACAGCCCCTCGTGAACCAATACCTTCGTTTGAATATTCCTCCACAGTGACCTCTTATTTACCTTCGTTCTCCCAAATTTTCTCGTTCATAATCCCGACGTCTGAATCCACTGAGTCTGTCCATCTCAGCCTTGGTCTTCTACGTTCCAAATCCCAGTGACTTTGAACCGCAGTATCTTTTTCACAGCATTATCATCTGGCATTCGAATTATATAGGCCATCCAATTCAATCTATTTATTATCTTCGGTAAAAGTACGAGAGCTCTAACTAAACGCGAAGCACATTTTCAGACAGAAAAATTACCCAATTTCCATGGAAATTTGCAATATTATAACTCGTATCTCTGTTAACAATATATAGTGTTTTTAAAAACTTCAAAATGTGTTCAGTGAATACTTTCTTTTTTGTTTTAATACGTGAAGTCAAAGCCCAATCTAACATTACGGTGTAGGAGAAAAAATGCGAAACACATTTTATTCCAGAAAATGTGAATCAACTCGGTTAAAATTGGGAAGTATGATAAAAAATTCTGCTGTCTAAAGGATAGTGAAGTCAGAATATCATATTAATTTTTCATTTCTTTTATATCTAAAAAAATGTTCCAAATTCTCGGGTCCTATTCTTTAACATTAACCGAAAACAGCCTTAATGATATCAGGTTGTTTATAAATTCAATATAATTCAAAATTGTATCTTCTTCTAATCTAAGGCGATTGTTTTCATTTACACCTCCAAGTATACTTCGAAGTACTTTTCTCTCAAAAGATGCCGTTCGATTTTCTTCCAATTTTGTGATTGTCCAAGTCTCACATGTATCTGTCAGAACTGGTCTAATACGAGCTTTATAAATTTAAAAATATTGTGTTCCTTGAATGAAATTTAGATTTTAAAAACCTCCTCAGTTCATAGAAAGCCTTATTTGCAAGGTATAATCGATTCTGGATTCCATGAGATATTCTGCTATCAGAGGTAGTAATTGATTCATAGTAGGTAAAACACTTTTGACTTTCAAATTAATACGAAGGTTGGGGCAAAAGTCATGACAACTATTTTTTTTCTTGAAGATACCTGTCCGGTTGGAAAATGTGACACATACAGACGAAAGGACAAGGTGTTAACTAAATGAGTGGACAATGAATAGCACTGAAATATCGTAGCATACTAATTAATTGCGGTAGTATACAGGGCAATATGGCCTTCACTGTGCAAAAGAATGACAACACAGTACACATAAAGTTGACATGACAAACCTGGGCCTAAAGACTCTCAGTGTCCCCTGCTACTGTCACTACAACGATGTGGGAGGCGCTGCATACCATCAGCGTCAGCATTTGCCGCACCACGTTGCTCATAACTGGTTGAAACACGTCCTTGTTGAAACTTTCCTACCCACCGTGCTACTGTATAGTATGGTAGGGCATTACTCCTGAGGGCCTTCACTGTGATATTCCATCGCATTTCTCTCTCGGAGAACGGCTATTTTGATGTAAGCGCGCTGCTCAACACGGGTTACTTCCATCACACGACACTCACCAACTGACTGATTTCACAGCCCTCACTACCCTACTACCAGCTATCACAGAGACATCTGTGTTCTGCAAACACACTATGCCTGCAAAACTTCCACACGACACATACGCTTGTGATCCATTCACATACCTACAAGAAAAAAAATAGTTGCCATGCCAACTTATGCCCCAACTCTCGTATGAATCTATTTCAAGACAAGGGTTTGGGATTCTGTCTTTAAGTTAAATTTTACTTTCGTAAAAAAATTAATTTTAATACTTTATTTTCTTTTAAATTTTTAATTATCTTTCATGTGAATAAAAGAATATGTAACCTACCGAGATCACATATTTCCATATCATTTGGGTAAAGCGTAAATACAAAGGAACAATTGCCATGTTTCGCTGTGGATTCTAGAAGGCATTTATGGTAGCACATCTAAAAGAATGAAAATTAAAATAAAAAATTATAAGTCATAACTCTAAAGAGTCAATTATTACTGAATATTCATAGATTTAATACATGAGAAACAAAAAAAAGTTTCAAATTATACATTTTTCTTCTTTATTTGTGATTTTAGATGACACTACGAACTCTTTTTAACAAATATTTATCATTTGTAATAATTACCTTTTTGTTTAAAAGATGTTTGGGTTCTTCATTCTATTTTCATTTATAGATATCAAGAAATAAGGATTATTTGCAATTTTTAATTCAGTGTATTGTATTGTCAAGAAAATTAGCTATTTATGTGATATTTCTTGCGCGATTTTCTCTATAATTATTATTTTATTACTGTAGAAAATTCTGTCTTCACTCACATATTAAATTCACAAATATAATTTGATCGTGCATTTGATAACCGTTGCCACATATGCATATGTGTTAAAGGTTTTTACCGAAATTTCTTTATTTCTTTTAGGTATTCGACTACGTTCGGAACCATGATTTTGCAAAAGCGTATAATTGGATAATATGTATGATATTTAGTGTCACTTAGATTAGAAAATTATGTAAAATTGGTTTAAGAATAGTATTACAATAAAAAAAAATTATTTAAGTACAATATTTTGACAAAAAAATGAACATGGAATGACCCATTTTCAAAATATTCTCCTTTTGTGAAAACTGCTTCTATTATAATAATATTTTGCCTATATATAGCTCAGACCTCTGTACAGAGACTCAACTATGATTTATGAAGTATATAACTTAGAAGTGTGCTTATCCATGTGTTTTATGACAACAGAGGGGAGAAATTTTAAGACGCCGATAATTATTTCAATGGGTTGTACTTCTGAAAATGTGAATTTTGCACACAAAAAAATAGTTTAGACTTTCTGGAGAAGTCTTTACTTTATATAAGCAAAATATTATTATTTTAGAAGCATTTTTTATAAAATGAGAACATTTTAAAAAAAAAAGATTATTCTAAGTTACTTTTTTGCCAAAATATTGTATTTAAATATTTTTTTTAACAAAATGTCCTTAAAACAATTTTATACATATATTCTAATCTAAGTGACACTAAGTATCATGAGAATTATCTATTTAGGCACTTTTTTAAAATCTCGGTTTTGAATGTAGTCGGTACCTTAAATGGACAGGACTGGGCAATGAACAATGGACTAAACATTGCAACAGCCAATGAGGGCCAAGGCATATTGCAACTATTTCAGTTTATGTGACCTTAGGTGCTGGGTTGCATGTGCAGATGTTTCGGTCAAAATGGTCGGTCTGACATGAAATGCCCAGTGTTCAGTTCCCAAGTAAGGTTGGTACTTATTTATCGACCCACTGAAGGGATGAAAGGCTGAGTCGCGTGACCTTGTCCAGCTCGGGATTTGAACCCCGGACCTGTGGTGTGGAAGTGCGATACACTACCACTCAGCCACTGGGTTTTATTTCTTTAAATGGGGTCTCACAAAGCTTTAGTTGAAAATATTTATTAAAAAAAATCACACAATAAATTAATTTATTGTATTTTTGTTGATGAGTTTATTTCAGCAACGACTAAAAAGTGGTTTCCGTTTCATTGCTGTTTAGAATAATATAGTTTCTACTTTTAATGCTGTTTCGTTGGCGTAATGTGCAGCACCGCAACCTCCGAGGGGGAGGGGCAAGATTCCAGGGGGTCCCAAACCCGACTGAAACCAAATGCGAATTTAACCAATTTAAAATATTAAAGGCAAAATCTGACTTAGGAGGGGAGAGCCCTAGTATTCTTCGTTGCACCACTGTGCTGTTTCTTTTAAATGCGCAAAAAAGGATGTTATCTTCTAATGGCTTGATTTTTATTTCAACAAAATTTGATATCTTGTATTCCCCGTTTTAAATTAAAAATACAAAAAAAGGCTTGTATTAGAATTCGTTTGAAAAATGAGCGGAACTTTAATTAACATACAAATAGCTAATAATAATTTAAAAAAACTAATGAACTAATTTGAGTGTAACTTTAATAAAGTTTGATTTGAAAGAGTAATTAATTTGCTTATTTTCTATTATATAAAATTTTCATCGCTGTGTTTTTTTCATTTTAAAAGCTAAAGCTGAAAACCTGAGCTTTATGACACTATCATTTGAAAGAGTTATATCAAATTTTTTCCTTATTTACATAAAAGATTTTAAACTACACAAAATCAAGGGCGCACATACCTCTTTTATGGAAAGGGGAGGGGGTTACATTCTAAAAAGGTCCTAGACCTAAGCGAAAGAGCCGAGAGTCCTTGTTTCAACCATCGTATTAAATAACTTTATAGAAAAATTAATCTTTTTATGAATTAAAATCAGACCTATACCTCAGTAAAAAAATATTTATAACAAATTACAGGCGTTTTTTAAAGCAAAGTATAGAATTTAAGTTAATTGCAGTTGCTTAACATTTTTATAGACGTAATGGAAAAAGGATTATTGTTTGGGGGCAAAATTTTAGATCATATTTAACCTTACACACTTTATTACTCCAGAAATGGCCAATGATAATTTTACAATTCCTTTTAAATTATTTCACAATCTGTTGTATTTATTCATAATAAACATAAATATATTACTTTAAATAGAACAGTTAACTTTACAAATGTGTAATTGAATGCTTAGTTGAAAATTATTGAAAATCCCCTTCAATTTTAACTGAATTGCGTTTTCAAAAATTATTTTAAAAAGTCTTAAGCTTATGCAACATGATATACTGAAAACGGGAGAAAGTATATTTACAAATAAAAAAACTTTGAAAAATGTTAATGATTAAGTACATTGCAATATCAAGAAAATAAAACATCCTAATTTAAAAATAAAAAAAACTTACTTCTTGTATTCGTGGACCAGTTCTGTTTCTGCTTTCCCAAAGCTCGGTATAATTTAAACAATCAGTCTCATAAGGATAAGGCAACAATTTTTCTCTGTCCTTAAAAAGTTTTAAAGCATTTATTATTACAGAAAAATAACCTTTGAAAAGACACAAATTGGTACAATTTCTATTAAAACCTATTCGTGTAATATTAAAGTTTCATTTTTCTATGCTATATGAACTTTGAAGGCTTGTTACATCTCACAGTATATAAATCTGAATGTTTTTTTTTTTTTTTTCTATTTTTGTTTGGGACGTATACGGTGGGAGTTGTAGATAAAAAGTCCCGTTTTTGAATTATTAGACCAACAGACTAGAAATTTGGCAAACATATACCTTTTGTCCACTAGAGATCTGCTATGAACGGGTTTTCCAAAAATCGACTACAATGGGTGTATTTACGAGGACTTAAAAATATATTAAGATTTAGACATTCATCCAAGTCTTGTTCTTTTAAATCAAGAAGTGAGGAGGCTACAAAAATATTTTTCGATGCAATCGAAAGTTAAATGCAAAGACTTAGATGCCAATAACTGAAATACACACATATATATATATAGTCATATATTATGAAATATCCAACGAAGCAAGTGGGAAACGGCTCCTAATAAACAGTAAATGTTTCAACTATGGAGAAAATTGTTACCTACTTAGTATTATGTTTACTATAAACATTTATTTGGATAGTATCTGTTGTTACTAATGCCACCTGATCAGCATGTGCTAGATCAAGGCCCACGAAATTCATATGGCTAAGGGCTAGATTGTACACATGTCGTTAGCCGTAGCCTTGAGTACCGTGCAGGTGACAGTACGTTTTAGCTCTTTTCCGCCCCAATTTTGAGAGAGAATACCCTGGGGCATTACCACATCTCCTCTCTCCACTAACCTCACGAGGGGACTTGCGGCACTACGGCCATTTAGAGTGCCCCATGCCTCGAAGGTACTATACATTTGAAAACATCCATGCCATCTCCGGGATTTGAACCCAGGCCCTACGACACGCCAGTCAGCGTCGCTAACCACTATACCAGATGGGCGGCTGCATAGTATCTTGATGGAGGAAATACAAAAAGATTTGTTACAATACTTAACTTAGCAATTACATGGTGCATAAAAAGCCACAAATATCTATATGTATTACATTATTCATTCTTTGTATGAAGCATTTTTGAATACTTCCAATAGAAAAGCATGCAATTATAAAGAAATTGATCTATAGCACAAAAGTACATTCCATCTCAAGTGGAAGATATAAATTGTACTTCAAAAACTTTATTCCCCTTTCAAAAATTCTCAAATAATATATGTATACATATTAAAACATTTTTTTAAAGATAAAATAAATTTTTCTTTGTTACTTTATCCCAAACTTATTTTTTCCACCATTTCAATGATTTTAAAAATCTGATATTTTTTAATTCTTTGAAGACTTTTTGAACTTAAAAATTGTCTTTAAAAATTAAGTAATATAAAGAGTGTTTTTTCCAGGTATAGAAGTTTAAGTTGGCATTGCTTTCCAAGATGGCAACCGATTTAACAGCTGTCAAGTGATTTATTCTCAGTTTGGTTTGGCAATTGAAGAATTGAAGCCAAACGATCATCAAGCAAGACGTAGATTCGTCGAATGGGCCCAAAACGAGATTGCCGTTGTTCCCGATTTTCATAAGCGAATTTTTTTAGCGATGAAGCGCACTTCTGGTTGAATGGCTACGTCAACAAACAAAACTGCCGCATTTGGAGTGAAGCTAATCCACAAGTGTATGTCGAAACACCGTTACATCCAGAAAAACTGACTGTTTGGTGCGCTTTATAGGCTGCTGGAATCCTTCTTCAAAAACGATGAAGGTCACAACGTTACAGTCAATGATGATCGGTATAGAGCCATGATTACTAACTTTTTCATTCCTGAATTGAACAATTATGTCCAGGAGCTGTGGTTCCAGCAAGACGGCGCAACATGTCACACAGCTCGTGCCACAATCGATTTATTGCAAGACACGTTTGGTGACCGCCTAATTTCATGTTTTGGACCTGTGAATTGGCCTCCAAGATCTTGTAATTTAACACCGCTAGACTATTTTTTGTGAGGCTATGTAAAGTCATTGGTCTATGTGGATAAGCCACCAACGCTTGACCATTTGGAAGACAACATTCGCCGTGTTATTGCTGATATACGGCCACAAATGTTGGAAAAAGTCATCGAAAATTGGACGTCCAGATTGGACTACATCCGAGCTAGCCGTGGCAGTCCTATGCCGGAAATCATATTTAAAATGTAATGCCACAAGATTATCTTTCGAATAAAAAAAAATTCATGTCAATCGAATAATACATCGCTGTTTTATTGCAATTTAAAGTTCTATACCTCTAAAAAAACACCCTTTAAGAGGAAGTAGTAGAGATAAATCTGAAAGAGATAGTTAATTTCAATGGATACTTCAATTTGGTCTTACTGTATTGACATATATTTTGTACGTTTTTCCCGGCACCATAAAAATCCCTTTCTCAGTCGGGTTATTGCCCATGTACGGTGAGTGAACTGATAAATACATTCCAGTTTTGCGTCCAGGAACGAATTCTTCTTCTTCATTTACATCAAAAGTCAAAGTTACGGCAGGAAATTCTAAATTATAAAAAGAAATTAAACAATTTTTTTTTCTAATTTTATAAAAAAAAGATTTCAATGGTGTCTCATAAATTGTAAACTACGTCATCGCTATTTAACCAATAAGTACATCAACAAAGGACTTCTACTGTTTGGTATCAGAATCAGATACTTTTTATAATAGGTTGAGAAAATTTCTGAAAAACTTTTTCATATTTCTACATACGTTAAAAATAATTTCTCTTTCGTTGTTCATTTTGCCAATCATTTATTTCTATTTATACGATACAGATACGATAAGGAGATGAATAAACCAAATATGTGTAACATTATCATAAAAACTAATGAACCCAACTAAATTTTAATATACAATACTTTAATAATTTTTAAAAGTAAGTGTGTGAAGGTCTCCTAGGACCTCACTTTGAGAACGAGAATAAATAGGAGTCATGTAAGAACCAGTAGCCATTTTTATAAACAACTTTCTTTATTTGGTTATCTTATCCAAATAGAATCAAAGACTTATTAACAAATTTATTTAAACAGTATTATGAGGTTTTAAAGGTAATATCCTTTAAATTAACTTAATTAATGATCTCATTAGTTAAACATTAAATAACGATCACACAGAGATTACCACGATAAGAGATCCCAGAATTATATTTAATAATGTTCTTATTGAACATTTAACTTTAATCTCACTCCTAAAACTTTAATGAGATTTTAAATACAACTCAATAGTTACCACTCGGAATCTCAATTCTTGAGATTAAATATCTCTAACAAGAAATCTTCAATTTAAATCCACGATAACTTTCTGCTTCAATCTCTATCTCCTACTGCTTCAACTTTACTATTTCGTTTGACTTAAATACTTAATCTAATCTGCATAACAAGGAATCCTGTCCGCTTTTTGGAGTTGATTGGAAATAGGTAGGGAATTAAATTTTCCTAAAAAGGTCGACTCAGAAGGTTAGTGATAAAGTTCCGTATAGATTCGTCACAAGTGCATAGCATAAAATATCTTTGTATCAAAACAGTTGAGGTTCAACAAGATTTTAAAAACACTATCAGAATATAATTAGTTTAACAAGCGTACTAATTTGTCAATAATTCTTATCACATGTTAGTAATTGCTTACAGAAAAAAAAATCACACAGCAATTAATATAACCTTATCTCCAAATAAAAGGTTTAAAGACGAAAATTTAAATTGGAATATTTCTTGTGGTGCCATAAGTTGTGATACAATTATAAAGGAATTAAAATAAAAAAATCTTTGTAATCAAACAACTAAATCTTCTTAAAAAAAAAGTTTAATTTTACCTTAAAATTCAACATGTAGTGCCTTTTTCTTAAAGAGGTAATTTTTTGTCTACACACGAGCCTTGTCTTTTTGGCCTATCACTATCGAGGCCCACACTACCTCCATACGAATTTATAGTGTGACGGGCTCATTGCGTTTTAAACTAAAATCTCCTCTTGGGTTCTTTGTGGCCGAAAAAGGCAAATTCTTTCCAACCAAATCCAGAAGTGAAACGTGAACATGCAAATTAGAAAATCTTTTAAATAGCAAAAGTTTAACGTAAGCGTATGGCCTATTGGGGATTGATTATGCTAGTCTGGTTTAGCGCGTGAACTGAAGGAAGGGAAGAAAGCCGTCATTGAGTGTGAAGCTATCCGTGAAAGAACGACCAAGTCAAGGTGGATACAATTCCACGCGAGATAATCTAAAGATGTTTAGGATCCGAGAGGATTGCGGTTAAACAAGAGATTAAGGTAGGATAATTCTAGTATCTATTAGTAACTGTGATATAAGCAGAGATTAGGTATAGAAGGGAAAGTTAAATATAGTGGTAAAGATCGAGCTTATTTGGTAATGCGTATTGTGTGTTTTCTCCCCTCAGATCTAGTGGTAAAGATCGAGCTTATTTGGTAATGCGTATTGTGTGTTTTCTCACCTCAGATCCGCTAAGTTATAATATAAATATTATCATTGTTAGTGTTTAAGTTAAGATCATGGCAACGCCTGGTTCTTCATTCACTCCCACACCTCTAGATCACGAAGTTAACTTAAGAGTGAGGTATCGCCCACGGGTGAATACTTCACAATAGTTGCTCAGCTTCAAGAATGTTTAAGACTGTGTAAATTGGGGTGCCATTTTTGATACACCTTTGCTTCAAGTACTAAACACAGTTTATAGTCGTGCGGATTTAAATCCGGACATCTGGAAGGTCAATCTTTGTGTGCTATGAAGACTGGCACATTTCCCTTCAAACCAGGGGCATAACGGAGAATATTAGCCCCCCCCCTATAAAGTCAGGTTTGGGGTTTCAAGATGGGTCTTACAAAAGATTGTAAAGCAATAACATCAGGCTTTGGGGACCCTAGATTTCTGAACCACCCTCTCGATGCGTGGGGGTGTACGTTATGCCACTGCTTCAAACTCCGCTGGGTCGTCTTGAGCAAGGACAGAGTCCTGTTGAAAAGTTCAATCGTTTCCATTGAACAGGTTTACATTAAAGGACAAATGACCACTGTTAGTTCTAAGATAGTGTCTTGATAAAGTTCTGCCTTGGTTTTCCCTTTTTTCTCACAAAAAGGAAACCCTAAGAACTCTTCATACCTGAAACCCCACCAAACCATTACGGAAGCTGGATGATTAACTCTCAAGACGCCTTTTTTCTTCTCTAACTTCTTAAGCACTTCTTTCTTATGCACGATCATTCTGGCGGTTGAAAAATTCTTCAATGACAAAATTCTCATTTATAAGCAGAGCTCGTTCGTTGCTGTTATGAGAGTGTCGTCGCAACAGTGTTTTTTCTTTAACCCCTTCAAGGGCCATTCTCTTTTGAATTTCTCTCATTTTTTTTGCTTTATTAACAATTAAACAATAGCATTTTAAGAAATATATTTTATTTTGCCGAATTTTATGTTCACACTTAAATTTTAGGGGGTAGGAGGAATACTTCACAAAGAACCATTCACTGTCTTTAAGAAAATTAAATTTAATGGTGATTATTTGCCGTGAAAAGATGAGAAGCATGTTACGATGCACAAAGGGACATCACATTCTGCACACATGCAGCAGGACTTCTTTTCTTGTCCCTTTCTGCTACATTTCCTACAACGTATATAGTTGGAAATCATCTTTGGCATATGATTTCCCTCACTGACTAAGCGCACAGACACTGCTTTGATTTGAAGCTAGTAAGACGTTCTTTTCATTTTCTTGAGGAATATCCGTCTATTAGCTGACGAGCTAATTCTATACGAAATGTAAGATGGTCTAAACTTCTGTTTCTCTTGTTCATTTGCCAAAGTGTGAGACTATTTGTGATGGAAAGTGTGATGTAGCTCCCCTTGGAAGTACATCCCTCGAAGTATCAGCGTGAGCTAGAGGTGTAGGGTTATCGTAAGAACTAGAATCAAACATTATCTTAATATGACTTTATTAAGATATTCAACTTAAACTTTGAACAAATATAATGTTATTTATGAATGAGAGAATCTACGATGATGCAATACGCAACACACAATATAATTAAGACCTATCTCAATAATTGAACCGCCTAATCTTCAAATATAATAATAACAAGTAATCAATACTACCTTATATTATTCTGTAATAAACTTGTCTTTATCTACAGTGTTAAGTAGCTTTACGTTTAACTTCTAATCGATCACCAATATGTTTATCCACAACACGTAGAATTTGAATCTTGAACGACGAACTTCAATTATCATCCACTGCCACAACGCACGTCACTTGTCTAACATTCCTTTACACTACCATTACATTGCCATTACGCTTACTCTAAGATCCTATATTTATCCTATATTATTTGAATCTCTTCACTTCTCGTTTCTTGGATTTGGTTGGAAAAGAGTTGCCATTAATTCTGGCCCAAAGAACCCAAAGGACTTGACACACTCTTTTTGACACTTTCATCTGTTTATCAAGAGACTTATTTCGACAAGGAGTTTGACGAATAATCTCTCTGACTGCTATGACGACAGCTGGTGTTCTTCCCGTGCGCGGACGACCGCTTCTGGTACTATCTGGAATTTTGTTAATCTCTGGAAATATTTTAATCTCTCGATAAATGAACAACCCTTTGATACATAAATGTTTCAAATCTCTGATTTACAGCCACGTGCCTGAAAGACTTCCATTTTCGGAAAAATATTGCAAACGATCTCATTTTTTTGTATCAGAATTTATATCACAATTAGGTGGAAGATGATGGTTTTAAAGAAAAGTTTATAGTATTGAGTTATTTTTCATACTTATTTCAAATTATCTTAAATAAAAAAATTGCGCATGCGTATGCCTAGGATATAATAAACATTCCTTTTTCGAAATGGGTTTCTCACGTGCAATAATAAATTGTAATGTTACAAATGTAGAAAAATATAAAATACTTGTACATACCAATCAGGCCACTTATTTTTTGTCTTTCTGCATCCAGTGGGCTGTCAATAACAGAGTACAAACTATAACATCCCATTCGTCCTACCCCACTGTAGTGTTTTGCTCTTATGAAAGGACCCTCTGGTTCAATTTCCAACAGTTTAGGATATAAACCGCTAAAAATACAAATATATATCATTATTGGACTTTTCATAATTCAAAACTTACCCTACAGCATAAAATATAAAGGGTGTTTTTTTAGAGGTATAGAACTTTAAATTGCAATAAAACAACGATGTATTATTCGATTGACATGAATTTTTTTTTATTCGAAAGATAATCTTGTGGCATTACATTTTAAATATGATTTCCGGCATAGGACTGCCACGGCTAGCTCGGATGTAGTCCAATCTGGACGTCCAATTTTCGATGACTTTTTCCAACATTTGTGGCCGCATATCGGCAGTAACACGGCGAATGTTGTCTTCCAAATGGTCAAGCGTTTCTGGCTTATCCGCATAGACCAATGACTTTACATAGCCCCACAAAAAATAGTCTAGCGGTGTTAAATCACAAGATCTTGGAGGCCAATTCACAGGTCCAAAACGTGAAATTAGGTGGTCACCAAACGTGTCTTTCAATCAATCGGTTGTGGCACGAGCTGTGTGACATGTTGCGCCGTCTTGTTGGAACCACAGCTCCTGGACATCATGATTGTTCAATTCAGGAATGAAAAAGTTAGTAATCATGGCTCTATACCGATCACCATTGACTGTAACGTTGTGGCCTTCATCGTTTTTGAAGAAGGATTCCAGCAGCCTATAAAGCGCACCAAACAGTCAGTTTTTCTGGATGTAACGGTGTTTCGACATACACTTGTGGATTAGCTTCACTCAAATGCGGCAGTTTTGTTTGTTGACGTAGCCATTCAACCAGAAGTGCGCTTCATCGCTAAACAAAATTCGCTTATGAAAATCGGGAACAACGGCAATCTCGTTTTGATTTTCGAAACTGATTATATCCATGGAACGATTTCCCTGATCGAATCATGACGAAATGTGTATTATATAAATAATGTTATTTATTTTATAATATTTAACTGAAGTCTTCTCTCAGCTAAACTTGACTGTGCTTTACTAAAACTTGAAAGCAGATCCACTCAGGAATCATTCCCTAGAGCTGTTCTACATCAATTTCACTCATTTTTCTCTCCTGGCTGTTGTAGCCTAGTGACCAAGGTAACGGGCTAGTGGCTGGTATGTCATGAGTTCGAGCATAGTGCTATTGAAGACCCGCCGTGTAGAGAAGGCCGAAGCACGTTAAATCGTCCTTCGTTGGTGTGGTGTGGAAGTTAGGAGAGATGGGGGAGGTGCCAGCTCAGGTGACGTCCTCGTCCCTTAACCTAGGTTAAAAATTACGAAGTCCTCCACCGAAAGCACTCGTGCAGCTTTGTAGTTGGATGTAAAGAAATTAATACTCTCTTTTCTCATATCATATAATATGTCATAAAGTAGCTCAAGAGATTAGTCACGGGGGATGCTAATAAGAATCCACTACAGGTTGTTTTATGGGACGAAGTCTCATGTTTTTCATAAGAGAATGTTTTACCAAATTGACTTGTTTTTATTTTACATATAAATGAATCTATTCTATTCTGACAATATTAGAGGTCGCAAATTCTATAATTTGTAACAAATCTGTGCATGTGTACTGCAGTTGGTCCAGTATATGCTAGTAATTCTTAAGGTATCCGACTATGTTCGGAACCGTGATTTTGCAAAAGCGTATAAATGGATAATACTTATGATATTTAGTGTTACTTAGATTAGAAAATATGTATAAAATAGTTTTAAGAATATTATTACAATGAAAAATCATTTAAGTACTATTAAAGTATTAAGTATTAAGTAAAGTATTAAGTATTATTAATTATTAAGTACTATTAAATTATTTAAGTACTATGTCCATTTTTGACAAAAAAATGAACATAGAATGACCCATTTTCAAAATATTCTCCTTTTGTGAAAAATGCTTCTAATATAATAATATTTTGCCTGTATATAGCTCAGACCTCTGTACAAAGGCTCAACTAGAGTTTTTGAAATATATACATTAGAAGTGGGTTTATCCATGTTTTACGACAACAGAGGAGAGAAATTTTCAGAAAAAAACGGCGATAATTTTTTTAATTGGTTGTAACTCGGAAAATAATGTGAATTTTGCAAAAAAAAATAGTCCAGACTCTCTGGAGAAATCTTTACTTTATATAAGCAAAATATTATTATTTTGAAAAAAGGTTATTCTAATTTAATTTTTTGCAAAAATTGTCCACTTCTAAGTTATATATTTCAAAAATTCTAGTTGAGCCTCTGTAGAGAGGTCTGAGCTACATACAGGCAAAATATTATTATAATACAAGCATTTTTCACAAAAGGAGAACATTTGGAAAAAAGATTATTCTAAGTTATTTTTTTGCCAAAATATTGTATTTAAATAATTTTTTTTTGTCAAAATGTACTTAAAATTTTTTTATATATGTATTCTAATCTAATTGACACTAAATATAATGACAATTATCCATTTATGCGCTTTTTTTAAAATCATGGTTCCGAACGTAGTCGGATACCTTAAGATTACAAACAACAAATAATACGAATACTCTATAAATTTTCTTTTTAAGGTATCGACAACGTTCAGAATTGTAATTTTGCAAAAGCATACAAACGAATATTTTTTAAAAATATTTAGTGTTTTTTAGATCAGAATACGCGTATAAAATAATTTTAAGAATGTTATTATAATAAACAATTATTTGAATGCGATATTTTGACAAAAAATGAACTTAGAATTACTTATTTTCAAAATGTTCTCCTTTTATGAAAAATGCCTCTATAATAATAATATTTCGCATATACATAGCTAAGACTTCTCCAGAGAGCCTGGTCTAGGATTTTATAAAAACTCGCGTTATTTCCAGAATTACCACCAATTGAAAAAATTATCGGTGTTTTTTTGTTAAAATTTCTCCACTCTGATGTATTAAAATATGAATAAATCCACTTCTAAGTTAAATATTTCAAACACCCTAGTCCAGACTCTGTACAGAGCTCTGAGCTATATATACGCAAAATATTATTATAATAGAAGCATTTTCCACAAAAGGAGAATGTTTTGAAAATAAATAATTCTAAGCTCATTTTTTGCCAAAGAATTGCATTTAATTAACTTTTTATTGTAATAATATGATTAAAAGAATTTTATACGTGTATTCTAATCTATCTATCTATCTATATATATATATATATATATATAAGTGACACTAAATGTTAAAAAAAATACTGTTTTTACGCTTTTGCAAAAGCATGGTTCCGTACGTAGTCGGATACCTTAAGCAGGCCAAGAAAATATTTCAACGTTATGATTTTACTTGAAAAGTGAAGGGCCTTTGTATCAGAGACAACAAGTCTTTTGGTTTTCTTTTGATTATTAATTGCATTATTTAGAATAGAAATCCATTTCTCTTCAGTAATCTTACACTCTTTCCATGAAAAAAAATCGAAAGAATAAAACTCAGTATGTATACGTGCTTTCAGTAATTTATATGATTGTCAGAGAGAGAAGAGAAAAAATAAATTTAATAAAATTTTTACATAGCGTGTAAAATCCGACGTGTAACGCGCCCTTTGAACACAAAAAATAAGGTCGAAATTTACCGGTGCGTGGTGTGTGTGTGTGTGTGCGCCGGGTATTAAAATGACAGCTTCAAAAATAAAGAGGTGACCACACACAAAAAAGAAAAAATTAGACTTTTACATAGATTGGAATTGGAATACTGTTTACTTAAAACAAATGACATACCTAAGGAACTTCAAGGGCTGTAATTCTAGAAGTATTCTATTTTTTTTTCTTCAAAATCCTGGGATTAATTTCACAAATAAATGACTTCAAAACATATCAATATTGCATATGTACATTTCAATTCCCTTCATGAAAAATGCGTTATACGGTGACTATACCTCAAAATTAAAAAATGCAGCTTGAAAGTCTAGGTGCGCGTTATACGCCGGATTTTACTATGATATTTTTGGTTCGACTTCGTTTGAGATAAAAAGTGAAATAATGTAATCGAATGATGCTTAAATGAAAATTAAATTAATGAACTTAAACTTAACTCAGTGGCGCAACAGCCTATGAGGGCCAAGGCCTCCTGTGCCCAACTCAGTATACGCGATCTTGGGCCCTGAGGTGCATGAGCAGATGTTTCGGTCAGGTGGTCAGTCTGTCACAAAACCCCTAGTGTTAAGTTCCCAAGCAAGCTTGGTACTCGTTTATCGACTCATTGAAGGGATGAAAGTTTGAGTCAACCTTGTCCAGTGCCGGGGTTTAAACCTCGGACCTGTGGCGTGGAAGCGCGATGCGCTAACCACTCAGCCACCGGGCTTAAATTAACGAACTACTTTTCAAATATCTCGGATGTCACTCGCATACATATGTGTTTTTCTTGGTGTTTACTAATACTTTAGAGTGTAAAATATAAATTCAAGCAATAAGTAGTTTTTAAACTTCACTTCTGTTATAAATTAATAAAGCTGTATGATTTTAAATACAAATATTTAGCAACAAATATGGCTTCGTCTGCAATGGATTTCTGTCTGAAAATCAAAGGGGGAAAATAAGATAAGCAAAAATTAAGAGAGTTATTGAATATTTTATTTAAAAATATTTTCTTACTCTTTGCTTAACAGCAATTCATCTACACTATGCCCAAATTCAGCAATCTGTTCCACAGTGAGTTCATTGATCATTGAATAATATTCTGGTTTCGGAATCTGTAAAGTATAGAAACATTTTTGTTTCAGTTTCAAAAAATAAAGAATTCTCTGAAGCTAGTATACTAAGGTTCTTTAAAAACTGCAAAATTTCAACCGTTAATTTAATTTAATTTCTTTTTCTTTTTTAAAAAAAGGAAATAGAAATTTTTTTATCAGTACGTGAGCATGAAAAGATTAGTTAAACGTATATGAAGAAAGAATACAAAGTGTGACACAAAAAAACGAGACTAAGTGTGTATAGCGTAAAAAAGAGAGGAGTTGGCAACAACTGTTTAGTGACGTCCTCCCACACACGTCCTCTATCAATGTGGCCAGTTTCGTCCTAATCGATCGCGCCAGTTGGGAGTACAACGTCATTGAGAGAACACATGCAACAGCATTCTGCAGGAAAAATGTCGAACTCGACATCACACTTAAGAAATAAAGCCACGAAAACATTTCAAACATTAACTGAGGCTTATAGAGATGAAATTTTGTCTAGTGTACATTGTTTGAAGGGCATAAGTGGGTTTCAAAGGAAAGAGACCGTCGGGGTTAGAACTCACGACCCATGGATCCGAAGCCGAGTAACCTTATATAGGAAACGCTACTCTACGAGGCCCACGTAATTCATCATGGCAAAGGGCTAAGTGACGCCTGTCGTTAGCCATAGCTTTGAGCACCTTACAGGTGACAGTACGATTTAGACTGTTTTACACCCCAATTTTGAGGGATGATAACCTGGGGAAATTTCATTTTAGTTACATTTTATTAAGAAATTACGATTAATATAAATATGTATATACATATGACAGAATCACAATGTAAAGTGGCAAAACACCTTTTAAATTGTCATTAAAAATATCTTAACCACATTAAATTTGTAATTACATCTTTTAATAAAAGGAAATGCTGACAACTAACTAGCATATGATTATCCAGATAAAATTAAATCTTCATCACAAATTTAACAAAAGTTATTTTATCCAATAGCGTTGCCATCTAGAGGAATAATACCGACTGAAATATATTTCTTAAACTATAATTAATTAGTTAAATTTAATTAATGAATTAATATTTGAAAAAACTGTATTAAGATCAAGTGTCATGCACTACAAGTTAGAAAAATGTAAAGGGTGTTTTTTTAGAGGTACAGAACTTTAAATTGCAATAAAACAACGATGTATTATTCGATTGACATGAATTTTTTTTTATTCGAAAGATAATCTTGTGGCATTTACATTTTAAATATGATTTCTGTCATATGACTGCCACGGCTGGCTCGGATGTAGTCCAATCTGGACGTCCAATTTTCGATGACTTTTTCCAACATTTGTGGCCGCATATCGGCAGTAACACGGCGAATGTTGTCTTCCAAATGGTCAAGCGTTTCTGGCTTATCCGCATAGACCAATGACTTTACATAGCCCCACAAAAAATAGTCTAGCGGTGTTAAATCACAAGATCTTGGAGGCCAATTCACAGGTCCAAAACGTGAAATTAGGCGGTCACCCAACGTGTCTTGCAATAAATCGATTGTGGCACGAGCTGTGTGACATGTTGCGCCGTCTTGTTGGAACCACAGCTCCTGGACACATCATGATTGTTCAATTCAGGAATGAAAAAGTTAGTAATCATGGCTCTATACCGATCACCATTGACTGTAACGTTGTGGCCTTCATCGTTTTTGAAGAAGGATTCCACCAGCCCATAAAGCGCACCAAACAGTCAGTTTTTCGGGATGTAACGGTGTTTCGACATACACTTGTGGATTAGCTTCACTCCAAATGCGGCAGTTTTGTTTGTTGACGTAGCCATTCAACCAGAAGTGCGCTTCATCGCTAAACAAAATTCGCTAATGAAAATCGGGAACAACGGCAATCTCGTTTTGGGCCCATTCGACGAATCTACGCCTTGCTTGATCATATTTAAAATGTAATGCCACAAGATTATCTTTCGAATAAAAAAAATTCATGTCAATCGAATAATACATCGTTGTTTTATTGCAATTTAAAGTTCTATATACCTCTAAAAAAACACCCTTTATTTGAACTTGAGTGGATGAATAAAAAGCCTTTTATTAGCCATTCAAAATTTGAACAAGATATATAAATATATATATATATATATATATATATATATATATATATATATATATATATATATATATATATATATATATATATATATATATAGGAAGGGTGTGAATTATATAATAGTAGGAATTGAAAAAGAACATACTCTAACGACGTTTTTTTCTGATCCATTTATAATTAAAAAGTGGTTGTTGATACAATTTTTTTGTATACTAGATAAACAATTGTGAGAGGGGGAAAACAGTAATTTTAAAGAATCACGCTCCAAAACGCTTAATAAACTCAATTTCTTTCATAACAAGTTGTTTTATTTGTACACGAGTAAATGAAATTTTCTATCTAAAGTAAAACTCGCCACTTACCATATTCGTTGAATTAGATTCACAATACAAAGGATATTTAAAGCAGAGGTCTAAATCAGTTTCCATGCATCTATCAGGGTACTTCGCACAAAACTTTTTTCTGCTGATCCTGAATAGAATATTCACTTTATTACAATGAAGTGACGGTAGCACATAGAACATTAAGAAAAATTTTCTAAAGCTAAACGATCTTAAATGTTGTATAAATTTTACATTGGTTTCTCACCCATTATTGTCACAGAAAGTTACAGCTGGCATCTCTATCTCTGTCGGATTCTCGATGCGAATATCCACAATGGTGGGGTACTTAAAAATGTGGCTGAGAAATGTGTAGCATTGGTAGAAGAATCCTGAGAAACAAAAGATGAGTACAAAAATCTTGAACGCTTTTCTGTACGGGTTTTTGGTAGTAACGATGTGTGATAATGCAGTCACTGCTGATTCTTCCAGAACCATCGATGTGTACCGTTTCAATGATTTTTTACTAACGTCGTCATCTTCTTTTGGATTTTTATAATCCATTTCGATTGTCTGAAACACAATTGACGGAAATATATACCATACATATACATACGCTTATTGTTTAATTTTCTTGCATTTAAATTTTGCTTTTAGATGTATAATGGTTTTAAACAATTCCATGTACTTGTTTGCGGTAATCTTTAGTACTGTTAGAAATTATTGCTATGTTTTTGTCATCCGATATATAAATATTACTTTTCATGTGATACATGTATTTTATTTTACTATTTAAAATTCAAATAATTATTTCCGATGTTTTAATAAAAATTAAAATAAAATTTAAGAACACTTCATTGAAATTAAAATTAGCGAGTTGCCAAGCCAAATACTTCGACTTTGCTGGTTTTACTCTATATTTTGTATTGACATGCATGCTTAAAATCATTGTGCATCAAAAGCACTTTTTCTCTATATTTTTAGAATTTGAAACTTTTTAAGATCATATTTTAGACTTAAAATACTATAATAGTTAACACTTTGGGGTCTCAACTTCATTTTATTCAAGCTAAATGATAAAGTATATCTTTAAAAAAAAGATTTCACCTTTTATTAAATTGTTTTAAAGGCTACCTTTTACCTCAGTTTAAATTTGTTTTCGTTTCACACTGTTTTGTTTTTAGAGGAAAATAGAATAGATTCAAATGTATACTTAGTCAATGTTTCTTTTGTATAAACATAACAAAGCACACAAAATATTATTTTCAGTTTTCATAGAATATTAGATTATTAATTGATTTTTCGCAATTTTTGTTTTTAGGCGTTGAAGTATAAATGAACAGACTAAACGTCAAAGTTCGTGATTCATTATCAACGTCACATTTTGAATGTACACTGGGTTAATGGTGACAGACCTGATAATTTTGAGCCTATAGGTCAAATAATGAAGACAATAGCTGAACTAGCATCCCACTCTAAATTTCCAAACCACGCCAACGGGAGCAGTTTTAGTCTCCTTTCCACGGTGGATCTTCAGTGGCATTAGGACTCAAACTCACAACCAGACAAGGCTGAAGACAATGTTGTAGAAGAAGAAAAAACAGCGAAAATTGAATTAAAAAAAGATGAAATTACTTTTTCAAACTTACTAAAACGAAGCATTCAATCAATCCACTGAATTAAATGAATTATGAATAAGTTGCATAAAAAATAGTTTTATGTTAATGTATTCGGCTACGTTCGGAACCTGATTTTGCAAAAGCGTGTAAATGAATAATATTTATGATATTTAGTGTCACTTAGATTAGAAGACGTATATAAAATTGTTTTAAGAATAGTATTACAATAAAAATTATTTAAGTACAATATTTTGACAAAATGAACATAGAATGACCAATTTTCAAAATATTCTCCTTTAATGAAAAATGCCTCTATTATAATAATATTTTGCCTGTGTATAGCTCAAACCTCTGTACTGAAATTGAACTAGAATTTTTGAAATATACAGCTTAAAAGTGGATTTATCGATCTTTTACTACAACAGAGGGAAAAATTTCAAGAACATAACGTCGTTAATTATTTCAATCGGTAGTAACTCTGAAAATAATGTGAATTTTTAAAAATCCTAGTTCAGACTCTTTGGAGAGAGAAGTCTTTAGTTTATATAAGCAAAATATTTTTATTACCGAAGCATTTTTGTATAAAAGGAGAACATTTTGAAAAAGATTATTCTAAGTTAATTTTTTGCCAAAATAATGTATTTAAATAATTTTTATCATGATGTCCTTAAAAGAATTTTATACACGTATCCTAATCTATGTGACTCTAAATATCATGAAAATTATCCATTTATGCGCTTTTTAAAAATCATGGTTCTGAACGTAGTCGGATACCTTAATAGTTTAGATATAATCAGTTTTATGTTACATAGCTAAATAAAAATAATTTCGCGTTTTAGTCATATTTTTTTCCTAACTAATTTTAATAATATCAATACAAAAGAAATAATAAGAAAGGAAACTTGATTTTCGAATTATAGGACGACAAAAGAGAAATGAGAAGAGAAAAGGGGGGAAAGTAGGCGGAATTCATGACATATTATACTTAGTTTTTTCTGAATAAACGATATTTTCTGCATGAATTCTTGAGTAAAGAACTTTACGCACAAAATACATGTAAGTATATATGTGCTGTCTACTTTCCCCTCTCTCTAAAGCCTTTAGACTATATTCTCGTTTTAAAAGTACCATTTGAGGTTTTTTTGTAGGTGAAAGATAGACAAAAATTTTTAGGTTAATATGCTAAAATCTACAGCTTTATTTAAAAAAATATTAAATTGTAAAAATTCTACGAAATATTACATAGAATTGGAAGAAAAAAAAGTCATCATTTTAAACCAGTTAATTTTGTGTGCTTAAAGAAATGAAAACATAAGATATTTTCAAGTATAATCTAAGCTTTACTTACCATGATAGATATGTAGAGACCGAAAGGTCTCTTCTGAAAGTGCGAAGAGTATCAGACAGAATACTTTTTAATACTCTAATTTCGGGAAGCTCCTATTTTTTTTTTCATAAAACTAATTGCACTTCGAAAGGTCATGCCTTGTAGTGATAACCTCCACTTTTCATTACTACAAATATAAATTATTCTTAAGTTCCACTGTTTTCTATGTTAATCTCATAAAAAGCTGACGAAAATGATGTTCTTCATTATGTATGCAACACGTCACCTTTGTTATATCGCGTGTTTATTTTTTTGTATCAGAAACTGTGCTGTAAGAAATCGCTTACTTTTATGGCATAAAAAAATTATTGTACTGGGAAAACTGTCAGTGAGAGAACACAGTTTATTAAAACCTCCACTAATTAATTAAATTTTCTGATGAGAATGCTTTTATCACTAAAACATAGTCAACGCTCTTCTACCTACTACGTTAAAACACTGGTGAACATGTAATTAAGCAAGTTGATGAAGCATAGAAGTAAATGAATGGACTATATTTTTTGTAATATCATAATTTATTTTAACGTAAGATATTTTTGATGCGTGAGTATATTACGTGTCAATTTTTGTGTGCGTGTGCATTTGAAAATATATTTAAATTTTTCATTGTCTGAAATTTTCCCTTTTGATCTCTCTTAGATTTATTCTATATGTATTTTTTTAATCAAAATTTAAAACAATGATTTTCAAAAGAAAAAAATTAATATTACATTCTTGCACAGAGTAAATAACTTAGACCCGCGGAGCTCTTATATGAATTATTGAGGGGATACATTAGGGATGGCGATTCTTTCCAAAAAAGATCGATTTTTAAATCGATTCGAATGGTAACCTGATGAATCGATTTACTAAAAAAAATCGAGGTTCAAAAGATCGATTTCTAAAAAATCGATTTTTTCCCAATCCTGCCTTGACAATGTAAATATAAGTCTATTTTATGAAAAAAAAAAACATGAAAGATACCATATAATAAACAATCTCTTATTAGTAAAATCAGGGATTTTTTTATTTCAGGAATTCGACAATTACAATTATTTTTATTACCATATCGAAATATCAGGTATAAAAGAAGATATTTATTTTCTAAATGTATTCGTTACAATAAAATGTTAGAAAATGGACAATATAGCCCCTATGTTTAATACCTAAGCTTTTTAAAAACAGCAGTCTGTCAAGTCTACTGGGATCCAAGCGGTTCCGTTCATCCCTTGCAATGTTGCCGGCAATCGAAAAAGGCTCTCACAAGGAACAGATGATCCAACGATACTCATAACATCATGGCTATTGAGTGAACGCGATGATTATATATATATATGTGGGAGTCCGAATAAATCTTCGAATAAAAATCAGACTCTTCAGAAGGCGGGATTTTAGATTGGCGAGGTGGCTTGTCTAGGGGTAAGTATTTAAGGGTGAGTGATGAATTAAATGAATCTAAGTCATTTAAACACAAATACTTCAAAGTAAAAGATAATTTATTTAAAGTTAAAGGAAATATTTACAAAAGGGGATAATTACAAAGAGAAAGACATGCAGGAATTAGGTTAATTAAAAGTTGAGTTATACCTTTAGAAGACGGGGAAATAAACCTTTTCTCATTCTTGGACGTTAGGACTGGTGGTGCAAAGGGCGCGAAAATGCGGTAAAGACGCGACGTGTTGAACAAGCAGTGGTTAGTAGGCCTCAGCCGAAAAATCTAAAAGCTCATCCGAAAATCCGAAAAGCTCACTAGATGGCGCTGCTTCGGAATGCAGTAATAAATAAAATTGAGATTTATGGTCCTCTGAAAAGGATATGACTCAACCTTTTAACAAAATGTTTCAAAGGGAAAATCCTACATATATATATATATATATATATATATATATATATATATATATATATTTGTTCTTGCAAGTAAATTAATCCTTTGACTGCCAACACCCACACCTTAATTTTAAAAGGTTTTAGAGATAGTGCATTCAACTAATTGCAAATAATTTTATGTTTTTTTACCAAAACTGAAAAAATCGAATGTCGATTTTCTATGATGAAATATCGATTCAAGGCTAAATATCGATTTTAAAAAAATCGATTTTTTTTTTTGCCCGAGAAATCGATTTTTTGATTAATCGGTCTCAGATCGCCATTCCTAGGATACATTACCCTAAAACTAACCAAAATATCGAATTTTTTCTACTACCTCATTTTAATTTTTAAATATGCGTTCAAAATTTCGTAGCTTTAGCTACATTATTTAGCCAGTTATTTACCTTAAAATCTGGGGTATAACACGCACCCCCTTCTTTACGAAGAAACCTGAAATGAACGGTTGCAATGCTCTTATGTTTTTAAGTCATTTTTATTCTGGGTATTATTCTAAGCTTTAGGAAAAAAAATAGGATTCTTCTAGAACGACAACCCTGTAAGTTAATAATAACGGAATGTCACACATTTTTTTAAAGGAAACAGCATTTCGATATATATTTAGAAGTCTAATTTTTTTTCTATATACTCATCTTTATTTTATTTTTAAAGCTCTCCTTTTTTACCAGGCATATAACGCACACACCTAAATTCCGTCTTATTTTTCCTATTAAAAGTGCGCGTTACACGTCGGATTTTATGGTAACTTTTTTTTAACAGTATGACGAAGCGAAAACCGAAACTAGACGTGGCGTCTTCGCATTTAGCACTTTCATTTATTTCACTGATCTTTAAGGTATCCAAACACGTTGAAATGACCAAATTAGGTTAAAAGCATATTTTTGTTTTATTGAATAGAGATAGCTATTTTTTGGCTTTATACGTAACATACTTCGTTTTGTTTCTACATTACCTAGAGGCCAAGTTACTATTAGTGTTATAAAAATTATAAAAACCGGAAATGGGTCTTTGATCTACCAGAAGCGGGCATTTTTAAATTGTTCAGAATCTATCATGAGGCGAACTGATAACTCAAAATATCATGAATGTATTTTTCTTTAAAAACTTTTTGAATCTGATATCCATATTATTTTCTAGAAAATGTTCTAAAATATTTCGTATTGTATGAATACATTTTTTGAGTTATGACCTGTTATTTAAATAATGTCCTTGTAAAGAGAGAGAGAGAGAATGTCACATTTTTTTATAATACTCGATCAGCCTAAAATTTTTAAATTTTAATAACATTAAAATCTTAATATTTTCTCTAGATAAATGCATCTTATTTGTTTTAGTAATACTTTTACTGATATAAGTTTATTACGTTTTTATCTAATTGCTTTGAAGTTTTTCAAAAATAATGCTAAAATTTCATTTATAATTGTGATTTTTGTAAAATTTTGATAACTCTTTTTAAATATTGTTAGTTAAATATTAGTATTTATTGGTGTTGATCCCTAAAAAAGCAGATTTATAATGTTTTGGTATATTATTTTTTAAAAAGTACTCGAACGT
Organism: Trichonephila clavipes; assembly: GCA_019973935.1. Taxonomy (NCBI): domain Eukaryota; kingdom Metazoa; phylum Arthropoda; class Arachnida; order Araneae; family Nephilidae; genus Trichonephila; species Trichonephila clavipes. The sequence continues at coordinate 19,004 of BMAU01019144.1, read as the reverse complement.
ATTCGGATGCCTTAAATAATTGACTTTTTCTTAAATTTTTATTTTTCACTATAATTGTGTGTTTTTAAATTGCTAAGGTTTTTTTTTTATGTTCAATATAAAGTTTTGAAACTGTATCTGGTTGTTTTGTGTATGCTTGATGGTTCTGTACATGGAATAAAGATTTAGGTGAATAGTTATTATTAGAAATTCATCAAACTTAGATATAGTTGTTCTTTACTGTTTTTATAGTGTACTAAACCTAAAAAAGTTGTAAAAATAAAACTATCGCTCGTAATAACAATTCCATTTACGGAATTGCCAGGAACATTTTTAAAAGTACTAGAAAAACTGCTGAAAAACATTAAATTTTTTAAAAGTATTAGAAATTTTAAAACATTGAAACATTTTTAAGAAATTTAAAATAATTGTTTGTTTTAAAATATTTTTTTTCCTTCTGAAATGTATGTTTTATATTTTTTTTAAATAAGATACATGTAAACAGTTTCACATAGAAGTATAAATAAAAAAAATTTCCTACAAGGTTGGTATTACCCTAATAATAATAATAATAATAATAATAATAAACTGCACTTTGCTGTGACAATTTCCTGAAGTAAACTGTTCTTTTTTAATAAGTTTTATAGAAGCGACATTCCGAATATTTTTAGTTGCGAATTTTTAAAAATAAGTTATCAAAATAATAAAATACTATGAAGAAAATTCTCCATTATACAACAAAAAATAAAACTTTATGTAGTCTTTAAAAAATGAATTGCAAGGAACATTTTGAGTACAAAAACAAATTTAAACAAAAAAGAATTATTAATGTGATGAAAACGAAGAGCTTTCAAAAAGTTAGAGCACAGTAATTTCTTAACATACATAAGGCCCCGGAAGCCGAGAGGTCACGGTAGCAAACTCGTGGCAGTCATTATCGAATTGTAATTTCCAGACCTGGTGTCACAAAAAGGTTCACCGTGTAAATGGGCTGAAGCAAATTAAATCTGTGAAAATTGAAAGTCTTTCGAAACTCGAACTTGTTGTGGAAGTTGTCAGAGTTGAGTCCCAGCTCAGATGGCACCCTACTCTGCAGTTCTTTCCACTTGCAGTCGACCTGCAGTCCACAGTCATTTGAATGAGGTGCGAACTATAATGTCCTTCGCCAAATAGCTCTACTTTTATCTTCAAAGAGTGACGTTAGAAAAAATCAAACCAAACCTTATACGTATAACACACAATCTGTGAAAAAATAGCTCTGTTTCAGTAATTCTTAATTCTAATAATAAATAACTGATAACAATATGTGTATAGGTTTTTATTTCGAATTAAATATGAGTATAAATTTAATCAAAGCATTATATTTTATTTTTTTTAAATAACAAGAAACAATTCAAACACATTTGTGAACAAATAGAGAGAGATTTTAAGCACTCAATAACTTTTGATTATTCTTTTTAAAATATGTTTTCCTGTTATATACGTATATGCATATATTAAAGATGAATCTTACCCAGTTTCATGAAAATTAAGTCCAAATGAAAATTTTTATAGTGCAGAGTGTGTGGATAATATCAGGCAGTTTATTCCACAAACGCACCTTTTATTTTTTCAATCACTCAAGTGTTCCAAAAGGTTTTCAGATGAATCATTTCTCGAAAACATACAAAAATTAAATACATATTAAGTTCAACCAGCGTTGATTATGCATTACAATTCTTTTTTCTCAGACAGAAGGAAAACATAGTATTTAGAATAATTACAAACGATGCCAATTAAAGCAACGCAACTTTAACAGCAAACGATTCTATATCAGCAAATAAATTAAATAATCAGATAAATTAGATTTACACGAATTATTGAATTAAAGCAGACAATAATAATATGGGAGATAATTTTCAATCCAAACAATATCTACAATGACTGTATAATTTAAATAGCCTATTAAAAATTGGTTCAAAATAAAGAAAATGTTTAAATAGAATTAAATATTTTACAATAAGAAGAAAAGTGCTTAAAGAAGCATATAAAATAAAGCTACTTACTTATATACTTGTATTAATTAAAATATCAATGCATATCTCTCTTTCTCAGCTGTTATTTTCTTTCAGTTCTTCATATTTGGGTTTTTATTTTTTTACTAGCGAAATATTTTGTAATATTTCTTGACTATTACATTTAAGTAGTGTTTACTGCCCTCTTTAATTTTTTTCCCTCCGACAGTTCTATCAAATTTTGTAGAATATAATAAGTGTGTTTTATGAATTTGTAATTACGCTTAAAAACTAGTATGAATATTGTTTTTCCTCTATGATATTAACATAAATTATTCCTTTTTCGAGTAAATGGTATTAAATTTTAAATATTAATTTTTTGGTTAAGGGCTACTAGAAATCAAGAGTGGACTGGATTTTATTATTGTGTGAAAATTTAAAGAACATGTTTCATGAAATGATCTTTTTTTTTCACAATAGAGTGAGCCACATAAGTGTTCGTACACTTGTAATTTCTTATAAAATTGAATTTTTTTGAGTAATAAAAATTAATGTATTGTAATTGTAATTTTTGTAACATCTGCAACTTGTTTTTAATGGAATGACATAATTAACTTTTTAAAAAATAGTATAACTATTTTTTAAAAATTAATAATCAAAGATACTACTAAATTACGCCACAAAGTTTTCGTACACTTAACAAAAATCTCAACATAGATTTAAATATTGCATTTATTTCTTAATTTAGTACTTAGTAGGATATCTTTTAATGTTCACAACAACTTTTAAGCGTCTTGGTATAGATTTAATTAGTTTTTTTGTAATTTTTGCATCGATTTTCATCCATTCTTCTGTGATTATTGTTTTTACTTCACATTTTGTGTTTATTTGTCATGTTTTCTTTTTTACATAAAAATCTCTCCAAATATGTTCTGGGATAAATAAAGTGATTGAGGAGGTGTTTTCATAATTTGGGGACAGTTGTAGAGACACCAGAGGGCATACAATGAGAGCAGTGCACTTGGCGTCATTACCCTGCTAAAAAATAAGTACTCTCCAATATACAAATTTCGAGCAGATAATTTAAAATTTCTCTTTAAAATATTTAAATAGAGCTCATGATTCACAATACCATAAAAAAAATACCAAATTACGCAATTCTGAGGCCAATTTACACCCCCACGCCAGAACACCTTTCACTTCCATGCTGAAGCATGGAGGTGGAGAAGTTCTTGTGCCACATAAATTTATGCGATTAAACTCCTCATTTCTTCATTTACAAGCTATTATAGGCTCATCGGAACCAAAAAATGTTGAATTGTCTGCCATCCTAATCAATTTGCTGTCGATATTGAATTTTCTCAAACTTAATCTCAAGAATCTAGTTGAATCAATAAAACATGGAGGTGGGAAGTGGTCTTGCGTGGGGTGTAAATCGGCCCCAGAATTAGGTAATTTGGTATTTTTTGTTGATATTGTGATTAATGATCTCTATTTAAATATTTTAAAAGAAATTTTAAATTATCTGCCCGAAATTTGGATATTGGAGATGACTTAATATTTAAACAGGGTAATGACACCAAGCGCTCTGCTCTCAATGTACGCCACTGGTGTTTCTATAACTGTACCCAAATTATGAAAACACCTCCTCAATCACTTTATTTATCCCAGTAAAACATATTTGGTGAGATTTTTATGTAAAAAAGAAATTCCGACAAATAAACACAAAATGTAAATTAAAAACAATAATCACAGAAGAATGGAGGAAAATCGAGGCAGAAATTACAAAAAGTAATTAAATCTATACCAAGACGCTTAAAAGTTGTTGTGGACATTAAAAGATATCCTACTAAGTACTAAATTAAGAAAGAAATGCAATATTTAAATCTATGTTGAGATTTTTGTTAAGTGTACGAAGACTTTGTGGCGTAATTTAGTAGTAGCTTTTTAATTAATAATTTTTAAAAAATAGTTATACTATTTTTAAAAAAATAATTATGTCATTCCATTAAGATTAAGTTGCAGATATCATAAAAATTACAATTACAAATATATTAATTTTTATTAGTTGAAAACATTTAATTTTTTAAGAAATTGCAAGTGTACGAACACATTTGTGGCCCACTGTATATATCTTCCAGTGTGTATGTTTTTGAACAAACAATATACTATGTGCGTGGAATGTAAAAAGCAAACTGATAAAAATTTATATTAATTATTTATTTCAAATTTATTTACTAAAATTCAGAAGCTAAATTCTCTGCAACGTATTTCAAAGAATTTAAAAAGTAATTCTAAAAAATGCTTTAAAACGTCTAATAATGAGGGAATTTGTAATTGTATAAATTATAAATAAAAACAAAATAATACATTTTTTTTTAAAAATCAATTTTTTTTCTTTAACAAAGCTATTGATTTAAACCCTTTGGAAAATTCTCAAACACAAACAAAGTAAAAATTTCGTATAAAAAAAAACGGCAAAATAATAATAATAATAATAATTTCAATTGATTTATGATTTTAAAATAATAGTATAAAATTTTTAAAAACTGTCACATAGTAGTTTTAATGTTCTTAAAACGTTTCCTTGAAATTCATTGTATACGAAGTTATATTTTAAAAAAAATATCCACAGGGCTATTTAAAATTTTTTGATAAGGATTCAGCAAAAAAAAAAAAAAAAAATGTCAAAAAAACCCGCAATAAATGAAATTGAAAGCTGTGCTCAGAAACCTAAAGTTTGAAACGTATCAATTAAATATTTTCGAATCAATTAAAAAAAATCATATCCTCAAAATTGGGGTCTTTGGTTGATTGGAAATGAGAAATTACTTTTTCAAAAATACTTTCTTGCTCTACGAAAATAAAGTAGGAAATTTAGAGAGTAAAGAATTAGATCCAATTATAGAAATCTGAGCTGTATTTAAGTATGCCGAAACGCCTAAAGATGTCGTTTAATATATATATATATATATATATATATATATATATATATATATATATATATATATATATAATTAAATATTACTTAAGAAATAAAAAAATATATTTGAAATATTTTACTGATTGATTGAGATATTTTATCTATCGTATTCTAATAATTATCGATTATTTTACTTTAACAAGGCAAATTTGTTAGTGAGATTAAATATAAAGAAATAATATATTTCACAAAATCTCAAAACTAATTTATATTCTGTTACATCATAAAAGAAAAACAAATGAAAATTTGTCATTTTCTGATTGTCAATCAAAATAAAAAGGAAACTTTGAGACACTTCAGACATTTCTTCTAACATCTTTTAAATATATATGAACAAAACTTGTGAACAAAATCTATACCATTCAGCTTTTAAAAATATTTCAGATATCCAAAAAGGCTATTAAAGGATGGAAATGCTTTGAATAAGAGCAATTATTCCATGAAAGTTCCAAGAAGTGAAACTCAATCATACTGTTTAAGATTGCATCTAGTTTAAAACAAAAACAAAAACTGTGTGTGAAATTCTATAAAAACATTTTTTTTAAAAATGATCCATCAAAAAAAGGGAGTAGGAGTAGGGAGGGCTCTTCAAAGGTAAAGTGAATAAAACTATTTTTGAAACTTTTACAAAGGATCTTTTGTTATTTGGCTTAGAATCTCCTTCAAAATACTTATACACTGAAGAATGGGGAACGATGGTAATCCATTAGCGTCATGGAATAAAACATCGTTTCTTCAGCTTGAAGGAATTCAGTTACTTCTACTTAATAATTAGAGCGAGTAAATCTCATATTTTTTCTTTGCTCTGTTCTAAAGAAATAAAAACTTTCAGTGATATTCATTGCTTTCGGAGTTGAAATTAATCTGAGAAATGAGAGGAAAATTTAATTTCAAATTCCTGTTAAAAGAACTGAAATATTTATATAATCAAAACTTAGGCATATTGTCTCAAATTTGGAATTCGAAGCATTGCTATAAAGTTAACACTACTTTTGAAATATAATGATCAGAAAACTATATACAAGCACATAACTGCATTAAGTTCGAAGATTTTTTTGAAACATCTATAAACGTTCATATAATAATCGAACGGGAATTATTTTAACAAAAGAACACAAATTTAATTATTTAAACTGTCACAACTTTTTAAAAATGCTTTTGTTATTGATTTAAATTTATTTTGATTAATCGGTTAAGTTGCATTAAAAATTAAGCTTTCAATTCAGAATACATTTAAAACCAGAAAAAAAAGAAATAAAAGAAAATAATAGTAAATAATTTTAAATGTTCTTTTAAGAAATAATAATATACTGTTTGCCAAAGAAAAATATCAGGAAATTGATGTCGTAAAATGAATTATACAGGTATGAGTAACAGTCGTTGCTATTTTCGAACGAAAATTCGAGTTATCGTACATCATAAATATGGAATGGGGAAAATAAAAGGAAGAGCCAAACAATTTTTGTACTGGAGCTTAATTTATTTTTAACCACTATTATGCTTTAATAATAATTAATAGCTTAAATCTCGAAAATGTAAAAAAAAAAAACCTTATTATTCTTTACATTCAGCTTACTTCGTTCTGAACAAAACATCATTATAAGCAAGCATATGTTCCTTTCAGTAAGAACTTGCAGTTTTAAAAATCCCTCTTCAAACTATTATTCTAAATAATTCAAATTTTTGAAAATATTTTTTAATTTATTAAATATGCAACTGTATCTTGCATTGTTTTGAGTTTAATTTGTCTTAATCACACTAGCGTAGTTAGTCCTGAGTGGGTGCTGTATTAAAACTCCCTGGAAGTGGTTTTTTTTTACACTCATGATTGCAAATTGCGTTGATGCCATATTTCTATTGATCCGTTTTTTGTTTTAGCGGTTACATTACTAAAAAAACTAATTTCTTTACTCTTTGGTATAATATAATGATCCGGCTTAAAAACATACAAATTTTCATGGCGTGTCGCCGAGAACAATTTTATCCAGTCTTTATTAAAAACATTAATTTTATCTTTAGTACCCACAAAATGCGCACCTTTACTTTCTAATCTGGAACCGGATAACAAAAGGATAACAACAAGGATTAAATAATACATCAGACAAAGTTATTTCATGAACACTCCCCTTATATTTTACCCGAAATCTAAGTGTACCGATTCCTCTACGGGACAACTTTATCCTCCGTTGCTAACGACATTTTCATGTTAGTTATCGGTTTAAGATCTAAAATAAACTCTTGTCATTACAAAATGACTCGTGGCAGCAGTATCTATTACCCAAACACCTTTATCAAACTCTGTGTTAAAAGTTTCATTTACAGTTGAAGGAGATTTTTGTAGAGACTTTTTCTCTTTACAATTTACTTTAAGATGCCCGTACTTATTATATACATAACACGGACCTATAGTCTTAATAGATTGTTTAACATTTTTAATAGTTTTACAGTTACCTTACCACCTTTCTTTTGGTAATCATTCTTGCCATTTGGATCTCCATGAGCTGCAGCCGTAGCACCAGGTAACGTCTTCGACTTCTTCGAAGTGAAACTGCTCAAGTAAGCATTCTCCGCTTTCTCCAAATCTTCTGTTTCATCAACTGAAGACGATTGGCTTCTAATATCAGCTCTAAGCCTTTCAATTTTGACAACTCTGAAGTCCTCTTCTTTCCATCTGTGTAGATTTGTTGCGATAGACTGAAATTCTGAGGAAGCCACCTTTTATTAATTGAAATCCTATGTACAGGTCGTCCAATTTATGACCCGCTTCTGTAGTCTGGTTGCCGCTATCTTTACACGAGATATGAAGATTCCAACATCTTCTCCCTGGTTGGTATTTTGTTCCAAAAATTTGATCTAATAGCTGAATTACCCTTGCTCTTGTGACTGGTTCGAAGTGATCTTTAATATCTTCCATGCCGCCAAAATGTCAGTTGTTTCCGTTATCAGATTTTTCAAATCTGAACTGATGTTAGTATAGATCAACGTATAACATCTATCCTTACGAAGTTGTAGATCTAATTTTCCTTGTATGTTGCCTCTTCATCAGGTTGCTCTGGCTTGGTCTGTATTATAAACTGCCAGCAACCATAATGCATTAAGAGTACTTGCATATCATGCTTCCATGTGTTCCAGTTATTTGGAGTCAACACTGATATCTGGTTGTTAAACTCCATACCTGTTACTCGATTTAGTACTAGCAACAGAGTTCATAAAAAATAGTTCTAGACTGGAACAGTATTTAAATAGACAAAGTTCATTTCCTGGTTCAACTGCTTAGCCTGTCTCGACACAGTACATGGTCTGGGCCCATAACCAAATTTGTTACACTTATTGGTAAACTAATTTAAATTTTGCAAAGCTAGCAGTGAAATTTATGTGTCAAGGAGGCATGAAGACGAAAAACAGTTTCTTAAAATTGGCCTTTAATAATCAATCATAAAGTCACTGCGCTCGTTACTGGAGCGATAAAAAAACAATAAGTTCAAAAAGCAACATTACCAGAGACATCCGATTCGAACCGTCTTCTAATATTGTAAAATGAATTTCTAATCTGAAATGGTGATGCAACCTGCAGTTGCATTGCCAACCAGCCGTTCTTCCTCTAAGAGTTAAACCACTCACACACTTCTTATATTTCTGTTTTCTCCTTCCTTTTCGAAAAACTAACATGAGCCGATTTGCATTGCAGTTGCTGCCAACCACAAATCACGAAACTCAAAAAAGATCGGGTTCGAATCGGTGTGCTTACTTTCATTGAGATCATGGAACGGGATTGGAAAAACAACACAAGGAGATCATAAAAATTTGGATCCGACTTTTTAAATGTCTAATACATATTGTATTTTCTCGCTGGCGTAGCTAGTTCTGAGTGGGCCCTGTATCATAATTTCTTCGGGGCTCCTTTCTAGATATGAGGACCCTGTTAGTAGGACTATAGATACACATGTTGGGGCCCCTGTAGCTTGGGGCTCCGTATCATTGATACGACGGTAGTTACACCCCAGTATTTCCTGATGTTGTTGACATGCATACATGATACATTTAGAATTTAAGTTAACTGGATGTTATAAACTACATGACATTTAAGGTACCCGACTACGTTCCGAACGTGGTTTTGAAAAACGTATAAATGGATGTTTTTTTTTATATATATTTAGTATCAACTGGATTAGAATAGACATATAAAATTATTTTAAAAATATTATTACAAGAAAAAATGATTTAAAAGAATTTTTTTGGCAAGAAATGAAGAAAAAATTACGTACTTCAAAACATTCTCCTTTTATGGAACATGCTTCTATAATAATAATAAACTCCTGTTTGTGAAAATTGCAACACCATGAAGGAAGCATCATAGTTGAATGAAATTTAATACACAGTTGGAGTGGTAATGGTACAAATATATGATTACATTTTCAAACCAAACAAACAATTAAAAGAGACAGAAATTAGTATTTTGTGTGGCCACCACGCGCCGCAATAAGAGCTGCTACACGACGCGGCATGGAGTTAAACAAATTTTTAATATCTGTCTGCGGAAGAGTATTCCATATTGTTTGTATGCGCAACCAAAGTTCGTCTGTCGAAGCAACAGGACGAAGATCACGAGCGATACGCCGCCCAACGATACCCCACTCATGTTCAATTGGTGACATATCCGGCGAATACGCAGGCCAAGGAAGAAGCTGTACCTGCTGCGAATCAGGATAGGGATTTGACAGTCTTGGCGACATGTGGACGTGCATTATCCTGCTGGAATACAGCCCCCTGGCAATCCTTGCAGGAAAGGAATATCTTAGGCTGTAAAACTTCGTTTATGTATCGAGTACTGTTCAAATTCCCACAATTCGTAGCAATTGTGATCATCCATAATATGCTATGGCACCCCAGACCATAACTCCGGGTGTTCGTCCACTGTGGCGTTCGATAATGCACTCGGAATGTGCCGTTCACCGGCATAGAGCCTGACTCGAATTCGGTCATCATGGTGCCACAAATTGTAGCGCGGATTTGCCAGAAAAGACAACCTGCTGCCAATCAGCACGCCAGCTCCTATGCACATTGGTCCAGTGTAGTCGCAGGCGGCGATGGTTTTGCGTGAGAGGAATCCTGCATAAAGAAATCCTTGCGCGCAGCCCACGCTGCAGAAGACGTCTCCGAATTGATGAAGCACACAATGAAACATGTGTAGCTGTTGACCACTGTGCTGCCAGTTGTCTAGAAAAAGCTGTGCGGTCCGTCTGAGCCATTCGCACCAGGCGCGTCTGTCTTCGCGAGCTGACGTCACATTTCGGGGTCCACTCACGGATTTCCGAGCTGTCCCACCCTCGTCCGTCCACTGCTTCGAACACGCATGATTGTGCTGCTGTTACGCTGCACACGAGCGGCTACTGCACGATAAGACAATCCAGCTTCCCGAAGGCCGACGATTCTGCCCGTTCAAACACCGAAATTTGCTCAAATTTCACTCTCTTTCATCGACGAGGCATAGTAAAGATTCAGTTAACGTTTACACTAGCATATAACCACCGATAATAATACACGCCTCGCGCGCTACAGCTGTCTATTTATATTCGGTTTGATCTACCCTTCAGAGGGCGCTGCTCAGCATACGCATGCGCTACCGGTCTGCAATTCTAATCATTTGCATATCATGCCCTACTTTACATTTCCTGAAAATTTCAGCTCACTCGCGTAGGTACTTCGTGGTGTTGCAATTTTCACAAACAGGAGTATATTTTGCCTGTATATAGCTAATACTTCTACATATAGCCTGAACTGGGATTTTTTCAAACTTTCAATATTCGCGACCCAATATTCAATCACTATTTTCATCGCCCCCCCCCCAAACAATAACGATACATTGAATTCAATAATACTATATTTTGAAGCTAAACCTACAGTTCGACTTTTACCTCTTTAGTACCATCGGCGTATATAAACGTCTCACTCAGCCAGTGTGTTAATTGCCCCGGACGTATATATACGTCTTTCCGAAGTACGATATTTTTTGTGCACTGCTATCCGAAGGCTTTGGAATGCAATAAAAAGGAGCTTGGTTGTCTTTGCGAAGGATTTACTTGTTTCAGATTATTTGTTTCTTTATTCCTTTAACCTCCCCTTCCCAGCACACCAGATACGGCTCGTTTACGTGTTAAACGGGGGCATGAGAACGAATCCCGCATTTTTAAATCGGCATTTAAGGGATTAATTATAAACCGTATAAATTATCAAAATAAGTGTTAATTTTTTTTAATTTATATATATAGCCAAACCTATGGTGACACTGGTAATTATTAGACTTGTTCTTATAACGTAGTATCTTTAAAATGATTATAAAATTCATTGCGCGGTACTGATATATTTATAAGTGTAAATGTGTATTTCCTTTTTTTATTTGTTTGCTTTTATAGTATATTGATCATTTTTTTAAACAATCGTTTGTTTTCTACTTTTCAATATGCTCGCGCCCCCCTTGTAGGGTTATCACGCCCCCCTAGGTGGTGCGCCCCACAGTTTGAGAAACACTGACTTAAAAGTAGATTTATACACATTTTAATATATTTGAACAGAGAAATCTTAACAAAAAAAAAGCATCGGTTATTACTTCAGTTGATCGTAACACTGAAAAATAATGTGAAATTTTCGAAAATCCTAATACGCTCTGTATATAGAAAACTATACGTGGTCAAAACTTTATTATTAGAGAAGCATTTTCAATAAAAGGAGAATGTTTTGAAAATGTGTCCTTTTTCCTTCATTTTTTGCCAAAGCATTTCATAGTAATCTCTTTTATTGGTGGTAATATTTTTACACATATAAATTTGTTTTAAAACTATATTTTTACAGTAAAAAAACTATTTAAATGTAACATTTTGGCAAAAATGAACATATTATTTATTATAAGTATGTATTCCAACGCCCGTGCTTGGCTTCAGGACCATTTGACACCGAGTTTCCCAGTACCAACTATCCGACGATGCCGTCAGTCGGGTAAAAAAATGAGCAAAAGAATTACCTATTTTCAAAACATTATCCTTTCGAGGAAAATGCTTCTGTAATAATAATGTTTTGCCTATATATTATGCAGCAGATCTCCGTACAGAGTCTGTACTAGGATTTTGCACTATTTAACCTAGAAGTGGATTTATTCCATATTTTAGTACATCAGAGTGAGAAATATTAACAACAAAAAAACGGTAATTATTTTAATTGGTAAAAAACTCTGAAAATATTGTGAATTCTTCAAAAATCCTAGTTCACGTTCTCTGGAGAAGTCTTGGCTATACATAAGAAAAATATTGTCACGGAGTTCGAAAGAAGTACACAGTTCCAATTAAACAAACAATTAGATTTATTCTAACGTTTGGAGCTCGATACAACACTGGACTGAGAACATGCCCAACTGGCGATGAACTCTGCTTTTATACACTTCGGAATATTCGAGAAATAACCAGTATGCACTCTAAAGAATGATCTGGATTCATCTAGAACCTAGAGAAACAATATGTATTAAAAACGAGAAACAAAATTCCAGTCTTTGGATAAATCTGCCGGGGCCGGGATTCGAACCCGAGACCTGAGGGAAGTTCAGTCCAACGCTCTGCCAACTCGGCTATCGGGACTTGTAGCAAATTATGCGTGTGGCATTGCTCCCTCGAAAAAAGAAGACAGCGCCCCGCTGTCATTTTGTTCAAGGGTCTTTATTCTGGAACGAGTGATGGGTCCTTTGTATGATTCTTTGGGAGGAATATCCTCGGTTTCGATTTGCTCGGCGGGATCATGGTACGGTTTCATACGCAGTACATGGACAACTTCTCTTAGTTTTCTTTTTCGTGAAGCAGGATCAAAATCTTGTACTCGTAAGTCACGGCTGATAAACGGCGTAGCACCTGATACGGTCCGAAATACCTTCTTAAGAGTTTTTCGGAGAGACCGACTTTTCTCACTGGAGTATAAACCCATACGAGATCTCCGGGAGCGTAGATACCATTTGGTGTTTGGAATCGTAACGTCGACGATCTTTGTCTTGAGCTCTCAGAGTGTGCACTCGGGCTAGCTGTCGTGATTCTTCGGCTCTGGCTGCTATCTTGGTGATGTTATTGTCATCAAAATCGTTAGGACAGAATGGTAGCATTGTATCTAGTGTCGTTTCCGCTTCACGACCATGAAGTAAATAGAACGGCGTAAAACCTGTGGTCTCTTGTTTAGCGGTATTATAAGCGAAGGTTACAAATGGTAGAATTTCATCCCAATTTTCTGCTCTACATCCACATACATTGACAAACATGTCGGCCAAGGTCTTATTGAAGCGCTCCGTCAGTCCATTTGTTTGGGGATGATACGCCGTTGTGAAACGATGATCAATGTTACACAGTCGACGAGAGAGGAAACAAGTCTGGATCGAAAGACGGCTCCACGATCTGTGATAATTACTCGAGGAGCTCCATGCCTGAGGACAATTTCTTCAAGTAAGAACTTCGCTATTTCGTCGACTTCGGCTGTCGGCAAGGCTTTTGTTATTGCATATCGTGTTGAGTAATCCGTGCAGACTATTATCCATTTGTTTCCATGAGCAGACTTTGGAAATCTCCCAAGGAGATCAATTCCAATGCGATGGAAAGGAGCTATAGCTGGAGGATGGGAACTAAACGTCCAGGTGGTCGTTGAGGAACGGACTTTCTCCTTGACAATGCATGACATACCGAACGACATTTCGGTATTCCCGCCAGTAAAATCTCTTGCGTATCCTGTCATAAGTTTTCGCGAAACCAAGGTGTCCTGCGGTGGGGGCGTCATGAAAGTGCCTTAGTATGTCTGCTCGTAGATGTTTAGGAATGACTGGCAACCACAACTTTCCATCTGGATCAAAATTCTTCCTGCAAAGGATACCGTCGATAAATCTGAATTCTTCGTTTTTGGATGAGTTGCTCAAAAGTTTTAATTTCGCAAGGTCTTGATCCTTTTTCTGTTCCATCGCAAGGTTCATACTCATCGTGACTGCTAAAAATTTGTCTGATGTTTCCGTTTCCTCTTCCACTGGATTTCTCGAAAGAGCGTCGGCGTCACTATGCTTCTTACCGGTTTTATATTTTACGTCAAAATCATGCTCTCTTGAAGTCGGAGGGCCCATCTGGCAAGCCTTCCTGAAGGATCCCTTTAAAATTCATGAGCCAGCACAAGAATGATGGTCAGTTACAACAGTAAAGTGTTTTCCGAATATGTACGGCCGAAATTTGTTGGTAGCCCATACGATGGCAAGACATTCCCTTTCTGTGGTGGAATAATTCTTTTCGGCTTTTGTCAGAGTTCTAGAAGCGTATGCTATAACTTTCTCGACATTATTCTGAATTTGTACTAGGACAGCTCCGATACCGTACCCGCTTTCATCAGTATGGATTTCTGCTGTAGAAGCTCTTTCGTCGTACATCCCCCAATACTGGATCCGAAGTAAGTGCTTTCTTAAGACTGTTAAATGCTTCCACCTTCAGGACCCCAATGAAACTCCACGCCACTTTTCAGCAACGACTGCAAAGGTTCGGCGAGATAACAGAAACCTTTAATAAATCTTCTAAAGTATGAACAAAGGGGCCAAGAAAACTTCGTATGTCATGTATATTCTTTTGGAGTGGGAAAATTTCTTACGGCTTTTATTTTGTCGGGATCGGGGCGAACGCCATTACTAGATACAAGATGGCCCAGAATCTTTACTTCTTGGGCAGCAAAAAGACACTTCTTTGAATTTAATTTAAGACCAGCTTCCTGAAGACATTTTAGAACAAGTCTTAATCGTATAAGATGGTCTTCAAAAAGTTTCTGAGAACACTATTATGTCATCTAGGTAACAAAGACACATAGTCCATTTAAAATGGCGTAGCAAATTGTCCATCATTCTCTCGAAGGTCGCAGGCATTACAGAGACCAAACGGCATGACTTTAAACTCGTATAAGCCTTCGGGGTAATAAATGCCGTCTTTTTCACGATCCGCTTGTCTATTTCTATTTGCCAATAACCAGATCGGAGATCCATGGAAGAAAAGAACATGGCACCTTTCAGACAGTCGAGCGTATCGTCAATACGAGGCAGAGGATAAACGTCTTTTTCGTGACGCTATTCAGCTTGCGATAATCGACGCAAAAACGCCAACTACCGTCTTTTTCTTACGAGCACAATGGGTGATGACCAAGGACTTTCAGAGGGTTGGACGATACCTTCATCAAGCATTTTCTGAACCTCTTCATGAATGATGCGTCTTTCAGTCGGCGAGACTCTGTAGGCTCGTTGGTTGATTGGAGCATGATCACCAGTAAAATCCTGTGTTTCACATTCGTCTTCGCGGCTGTCGACTTGTCGGTCTTCGTGAAAAGCCCAGAAAATTTCCGGAGTAGTTCGGATAGCTTGTTTCTCTGTTCGTCACTTAACTCGGGTGACATCATTAACGAACAATTCATCTGTGACTCCGAAGTTTCTTGCTGGTCATCCACAACCCGATGTGTCGGAAATAACACATAGATGCCCTTCATTTTAGTGGTTCAGCTTGGCCTATGCACATTCCTCTAGGGATGATTTGGTTTCGAACTGCAGGTTGGTAACCCAGACATCACTTTTCCCGTTACGATATGTGGATACCATGGACGGTGTAGCAATATTTTTCTCGAAGAGCAAATGTTTGCTGCCGTCTAGAACTACATTTATGTCTCCTCGGGTTTGATATCCTGATACTGTTATTCTAGTTAAAGAATGCGGCTTAAGTGTATAGTCCCTGGTGGCATACAAATTCCAGACGTCAGGCGCTGTGGAGTCGCGACAGATGTCTTCTAGAACAAGTTCATTTTGTCCACAGTCTATAACGGCTTGAGACGCCTCTAAAAAGTCCCATCCTAGGATGACGTCATATACAATGTGATAAAACAATAAATTCAAAAGGCAGTTCTCGATTGTTTATACGGACACGTAAAACACATTTCCCTATCGGCCGAACAAAATTTCCATCCGCAACTTTCAGCATAACGCTCTTGGCATCAGCAAACAGAACTTTCTTTAAAAATCGGCGATACTTATCGGATATGACAGAAAACGATGCCCCAGAATCTACTAGAGCACGTATCGGCTTCTTATCTATTATTACGTCTAGTTGGTTACCAGTCATCTTGGCGGTCGACGGAGGATTTCAGTACACGCGGCCTCACCTCCTTGGAAGATCGCTCTCCTTAGTTTTCCTCGCTCCTACGGCCTGGCGACTGACTGGATCGGCGATATGGCGACGGGGATCTGTAACGACGTATTGGGGATCGGCCTCTCGTGGGACTTGGCGTAAAACGGCGAGAAGAGTTTGGTCGGCGTATTTCTTCTTCAGTGCCAACGTCGTCGAAGTTCCGTCGGCGGTTTCGAGAGTTGTCAAAGACAGCCTTTCTCTCTCGGCAGTAGCGCATTACATGTCCAGGACGTCCGCAGTGGAAACAAACAGGTCTGTTGTCAGCCGTTCTCCACACATCTGTTTTTCTTGGTTCAGGTGGGAATTTCTGAACAGGAGCTCTGTATTTCCTGGTTACAGCGGCGTATGTTGGTCGTGGTCTAGTTTCTGTAGGTTTTGTTGACACTGGGGCCAAAACCCTTTCAACTTCGTCTTGAACGATCTCTTCTAAGGATTGGGGATCGGAGTCCAAAGATTCTTTGCGTCTGGTTAACTAGTCGATGGACTTCTTCTCGTACGATTGTGCGAATAAGAGAGACCAAATCAGTCTCATCCGTCAGGGATGCAACCGGTACGACGTTTGGAAGCCTTTCAAATCTCGGTCGACCAACTCTCTTCTGCTTCATATCTTCGATATAGTTGCACCATTTGATAAAACTTGCTGTGTCGTTGATTTCTCTCGTCAACAGGGCCTGATAAATATCCTCAGCAACACCTTTCATTAGGTGTGACACTTTTCGTCTTCTTTCATCAGAGGATTTACCTCTTGGCAAAGTCCTAATACACTTTGTATGTAGGACTGTGTACTCGCCTGAACGCTGGGCTCGGCATTTTAGTTGTTCTTCTGCCCTTCTGGTATATTTTTGACGGTCACCGAAAAGTCCACTTAGTCCATTTTTAAACGCTTCCCAGGAATCTAAGGCGTCTTCGTTGTTGACATACCACTGTCTCGCAGTTCCGTCAAGAAAGAAATAAAAACGTTAGCCAGGCACATCATGTCATCCCACTTGTTAAAGTTGGCTACTCGATCGTACTCTTTAAGCCATTTGAGAGGGTCTTCCCCAGGCGCTCCTCGGAAGGTCGATGGGCTCCTCCATTGCTGTAACGAAGGTGTTACTACAGCGGGCTTGGCTTCTTGCTCGGTCGGCATTTTTGTCCTCTTCCTACTATTTTTCTTTTAACAGTCCGAATTCGGGGGATAATCCTCTTAACCGGAGGCTCCTCTGCGAAGGTTGTCACTATTATCCACGTTTGACGTAATTGTACCCCGCGCCTCCACCAAACTTGTCACGGAGTTCGAAAGAAGTACACAGTTCAATTAAACAAACAATTAGATTTATTCTAACGTTTGGAGCTCGATACAACACTGGACTGAGAACATGCCCAACTGGCGATGAACTCTGCTTTTATACACTTCGGAATATTCGAGGAGAATAACCAGTATGCACTCTAAAGAATGATCTGGATTCATCTAGAACCTAGAGAAACAATAAACATTAAAAACGGAAACAAAATTCCAGTCTTTGGATAAATCTGCCGGGGCCGGGATTCGAACCCGAGACCTGAGGAAGTTCAGTCCAACGCTCTGCCAACTCGGCTATCGGGACTTGTAGCAAATTATGCGTGTGGCAATATTAATATAGCGCATTGTTCATAAAAGGAGAATGTTTTGAAAATAGGTAATTCTAAAGTTCATTTTTGCCAAAATATATTGCCCTTAAATAATTTTTTATTATAATTTTATTCTTAAAACAATTTTTATACGTGTATTCTAATCTAAAATTGACATTAAATATTAAAAGAAATATTCGCTTGTACGCTTTTAGAAAATCATAGTTTCGAACGTAATCGGATACCTTAAGAAACCCTTATGGTACAAAAAATATATATATATTATGACAATTTTACATTTTTATTCTAATTTTCAGGTGACACTAAATATCAAAAAATTTATTCATTGATACGTATTTTTTCAGTCATGCTTTCGAACGCAGTCGGATAACCTAATATTATTATGTAGAGCTAAGTAAATATATCAGGCTACTGAAATTCTTATTACTTATTTTCTGATGTTAAGGGACTTGGTACCCTTTGGAGCAAACTTCTTTATTTACGTATTTAAAAAATTATATTTTAGCATTTTATACAATGTTTTCTATTCAAAAAAATGTTACCAGATGAAAATTTTCATATATTATTCACACAATTTTAAAAATTTAAATTTTTGAAGAAAACTTGGGAAAATTTTTAAAATCCTGCTCCTTTTTGTAAAGTGTTTTTGACCTGAAATTTTTTATAATATTCTTATGGGGTGTTCTTAACTTTAAGGATCGATTTTTAGAATAATTTCATTGAGAAAAACCACTTTAAAGTTTATAATTCGGAAAAAAATTATTATAAGCTTAAATTAAACTTAAAATTACCACTTTAAGATATTACTTATACGTTTTTCTTTAAAATAATTGCATTTTCATATGTTTTCAACCCACACATTTTTATAAATGATCAACTTTTAGAGTACTAATTGCACAAGAAAACTCAAGAAAAACTTCAAAAAAATTTTTTTTTTTCTGTCACGACAGAAATTTTAGCTGTTTTTCTTCTTATAATATAAAGTATTACGTTTGTATGAAAAATATATCAGGAATAAGAACTGAAATGTATAAAATTATTAATATAAAGTGCCTTAATTTAAAAATTTTACATGCACACATTTCACAAGGAAGAAAAATTACATTATTGTATTGCCTCAGGAAATATTCTGCTTTTAATACTACACATTCTTTTTTATAGTTTATTATTTCTATTTATAGATAGATTTTTTATCATAACACATTTTTAGCTTTTTTCTAA